>JAACNH010002169.1:990-45276 GCA_019447015.1 Hymenochirus boettgeri
TATTTACCATGAAATCATCACAAACGGTTTAGACGTGTACCTCGTACAATGGTATGTACAGTGAACAGACGTGTCCCAAGTGTGTCCTGCTACACCTGTATTTATCATGTATAGGACGTGTCACAAGACTGCTGTACTGAGTACAAGACTTTTCAATAAACCCGAAGTCGGAAACTAGGAGCATGAACACCGGATCAAAACTCGTACTTACACGTTAACCATATGGATGAGAGGAAAATAAACCGGACAGGGGGGGAAAGGATGTGGATCAACTGAGACGGTGGCTAGTTATGTACCACAGGATAGCCGTGAAAATGGTACGTGGAAAGGACCGTCAGGGGAAAAAAAAGGGACAGAGGCACCTTGAAGGCAAGGAAGATACAGGACTGTTCCCCGATTGTCTGTCGGCCGGGGGGGGGAAGGCTGGAGAAGAAGAAAAAAAGTACGGGGGAAGAACATAGGTACCAGGATGGTGCAAGACATGAAAACAGAGCTTGAAACCGAACGTGTGGTCACCGAGTGTAGCCGGAAGGGTACTAGATAGGCAAGGAAAAGGAGACACGTGTGTGACAGAAGCGCAGTGTGGACATTTGGATCCGAGGTGGAAAGGTGTACCCATGAAGATGAGACGGAGTTAAGCAATTTACCAGTGAAATAGAAGTGGCCGATTGTGTACCTGGTCCACTGTATATCGTGAAATAGAACGTGTCCGAGTAGGTACTGTATACTAGTATGTATCTAAGTGAAAATAGACGTGTCCGAGTTGTTTCCTGTACAGGTGTATGTACCTGTGAATAGACATTTCCAATTGGTACCTGGTACAATTACTGTATCCCTGAAATAGACGTGTCCGATTGACCTGTGTAAATGTAAATGATTCTGTAGCATTGAAAATAGACGTGTCCCGTGTGTACCTGGTAAAATGGTATGTATACCAGTAAATATAACGTGTCCGAGTGTGTACCTGGTACAATAGTATTTATTAGTGAAATAACGTGTTATACTGTGTACCTGGTACAATGTATGTACCAGTGAAAATAGACGGGTGCCGAGTGTACGTGCCTGGTACACTGTAATGTGGTATCTGTTGAAATAGACGTTCCGAGTTGTACTGGTAACAATGTATGTACCAGTGGAAATAACGTCCCTCAAGATGTGTACCTGGTCAATGTAATGTTCCTGTAAATAGACGTGTCGATATGTACCTGGTATTATGTACCAGTGAAATAAGCGTGCAACTGTGTACTGGTACAATGTATGTACCAGGAAAATAGACGTGTCCAGTGTGTACCTGGTACAGGTATGTATCAGTGAAATACGTGTCCGAGTGTGTACCTGGTACAATGTTATCAGTGAAATGGACGTGTCCTGAGTGTTGTACCTGGTACAATGTATGTACAGTTGAAATAGACGTGTCCGAGTTGTACCTGTACATGTATGTACCGTGAAATAGACGTGTCCGAGTGTGTAACCTGGTACAATGTATGTACAGTGAAATAGACGTGTCCGATGTGTACCTGGCAAATGTATTAGCATGAAATAGACTGTCAAGTGTGTACCTGGTACAATGTATGTACCAGTGAAATAGATGTGTCAGACTGTGTACCAAGTACAATGTATGTACCAGTGAAATAGACGTGTCGACTGTCCCTGATACAATGTATGTCCGATGGATAGACGTGTCCGAGTGTGTACCTAGTACATGTATGTACCATGAAATAGACGTCGAGTTGTACCTATACAAGTTGTACCAAGGGAAAATGCGTGTCAGACTGTGTACCTACATGTATGTACCAGTGAAATAGACGTGTCCGTTGGTACCCGGTACAATTATGTACCAGTGAAATAGACGTGTCCGATGTGTACCACTGTACAATGTACCAGTGAAATAACGTGTCCGAGTGTGTACCTGGTACAAATGTATGTACAGTGAATGCATTGTCCGAGTGTTACTGGTCAATGTATACAGTGAAATAGAAGTGTCCGAGTGTGTACCTGGTACAATTTACCCGTGAAATAGACGTGTCCGAGTATGAACCTGGTACATGTATGTATCAGTGAAATAGACGTGTCCGAGTGTGTACCTGGTACAATGTATGTACAGTAAAATAGACGTGTCCGATAGTTGTACCTGGTAAATGTATGTACAGTGAAATAGAGTGTCCGAGTGTTTACCTGGTACAATGTAATACCAGTGAAATAGACTGTCCGAGTGTGTACCTGGTACAATGTTTACCAGTGAAATAGACTTGTCGACTGTGTACCTGTACATGTATGTACCAGTGAAATAGACGTGTCCGAGTTGTACCGGTACAATGTATGTTCTGTGAAATAGACTGTCCAGTATGGTACCTGGTACAATGTATGTACAGTGAAATAGACGTGTCAGACTGTGTACCAAGTACAATGTATGTACCAGTGAAATAGACGTGTCAGACTGTGTACCTCCATGTATGTGCAGTAAAATAACGTGTCGGGTGTACCTGGTACAATTATGTACCAGTGAAATAGACGTGTCCGAGTTGGTACCTGTCACAATGTATGTACAGTGAAATAGACGTGTCCGAGTGTGTACCTGGTACAATGTATGTACAGTGAATAGACGTGTCCGAGTGTGTACCTGTATAATGTATGTACAGTAAATAGACGTGTCCGAGTGTGTACCTGGTCAATGTATGTACAGTGAATAGACGTGTCCAGTGTGACCTGTACAATGTATGTACCAGTGAAATAGACGTGTCAGACTGTGTACCTGATACAATGTATGTACCAGTGAATAGACGTGTCCAGTGTTCCTAGTACAATGTTAGTACCATGAAATAGACGTGTCAGACTGTTACCTGTACAATGTATGTACCAGTGAAATAGACTGTCCGAGTGTGTACCTGGTACAATGTATGTACCAGTGAAATAGACGCGTCAGACTGTGTACCTGGTACAATGTATGTATCAGTGAAATAGACGTGTCAGACTGTGTACACTAGTCCAATGTATGTACAAGTGAAATAGACGTGTCATACTGTGTACCTGGTACAATGTATGTACCAGTGAAATAGACGTGTCGATGTGTACCGTACATGATTATGTACCAGTGAAATAGACGTGTCAGACTGTGTACCAAGTACAATGTATGTACCAGTGAAATAGACGTGTCCGACTGTGTACCAGTACAATGTATTTACCAGTGAAATAGACGTGTCAGATGTGTACCTAGTACAATGTATGTACAGATTAAATAGACGTGTCAGACTGTGTACCTGGTACAATGTATGTAACCAGTGAACAGACTTGTCCGAGTGTGTACCTGGTACATGTATGTACCCAGTGAAATAGACGTGTCCGAGTGTGTACCTGGTACAAATGTGTCCAGTGAAATAGACGTGTCCGGTGTGTACCTGGTACAATGTATGTAAGTGAAATAGACGTGTCCAGTTGTGTACCTGGTACAATGTATGTACCAGTGAAATAGACTGTCCAGTGTGTACCTGGTACAATGTATTATCCATGAAATAAGACGTGTCGAGTGTGTACCTGGTACAATTATGTACCAGTGAAATAGACGTGTCCGTGTTACCTGGTACAATGTATGTACAGTGAAATAGAGTGTCCAGTGTGTACCTGTACAATGTATGTACAGAAATAGACGTGTCCGAGTGTGTACCTGGTACAAGTGTATGTACAGTGAATAAGACGTGTCCGAGGTGTACCTGTACAATGTATGTATCTTGAAATAGACGTGTCCGAGTGTGTACCTGGTAACAATGTATGTACCAGGGAAATAGACGTGTCGACTGGTTGTACCTTATTACAATGTATGTACCAGTGAAATAGACTGTCCGAGTGTGTACCTGTACAATGTATGTACCAGTGAAACTAGACGTGTCCAAGGTGTGTACCTGGTACTGTATTTATCAGTGAATAGACGTGTCCAGACTGTGTACCTGGTACAATGTAATGCCAGTGAAATAGACTGTCAGACTGAGTACCCGGTACAATGTATACCAGTGAAAGACGTGTCCGATGTGTACCTGTACATTTATGTACCAGTGAAAATAACGTGTCCGAGTGTGTACCTGTTACAAATGTACCAGTGAAATAACGTGTCCTGATTTTGCCCTGGTACAAGTATGTAGCAGTGAAATAGATGTGTCCGAGTGTGACCTGGTACATGTATTACATGTAATAGAGTTCCGAGTGTGTCCTGGTAAATGTACGTAATGACGTGTCTGAGTTGTACCTTATAATATGTACAGTGAATAGACATTCCGAGTGTGTACCTGTACAATGTATGTACCATGAAATAGACATGTCCGAGTTGTGTACCTGGTACAATGTATGTACCAATAAATAGACGTGTCCGATTATGTACCTGATATAATGTATGTATCAGTGAAATAGACGTGTCCGAGTGTGTACCTGGTACAATGTATGTACCATGAATAGACATGTCCGAGTGTGTCCTGGTACAATGTATGTACCATAAAATGACGTGTCCGAGTATGTACCTGGTACAATGTATTTACATGAAATAGACGTCAGACTGTGACCTGGTCAATGTATGTCCTGTAAAATAGACTTTGTCTGAGTTGTACCTGGTAATGTATGTACTCAGTGAAATGACGTGTCAGACTGTGTACCTGTCAAATGTATGTAGCAGTGAAATAAGACGTGTCCGATGTGTACCTGGTACAAATGTAGGTATCAGTGAAATAGACGTGTCCGAGTGTGTACCTGGTACAATGTATCAGTGAAATGGACGTGTCCGAGTGTGTACCTGGTACAATGTATGTAGCAGTGAAATAGACGTGTCCGAGTATGTACCTGGTCGAATGTATGTAGCAGTGAAATAGACGTGTCCGAGTGTGTACCTGGTATAATATATGTACCAAGTGAAATAGACGTGTCCGAGTGTGTACCTGGTCGAATGTATGTACCAGTGAAATAGACGTGTCCAGTGTGTACCTGGTACAATGGTATATGTACCATGTGAAATAGACGTGTCAGACTGTGTACCTAGAAGAAATACCATCAATGTATGTACCGTGAAATAGACGTGTCAGACTGTGTACCTGGTACAATGTATGTGTACCCGTGGAATAGACTGGTCCGAGTGTTGTACCTAGTACAATGTATGTACCATGAATAGACGTGTCAGCTGTGGTACCGAAGTACTGTAATGACCGTGAAATACGTGTCCGAGTGTGTACCTGTACAATGTATGTCCATGTGAAATAGACGTGTCGCGTGTGTACCTGGTACAATGTTGTACCAGTGAAAGAGCCGTGTCCGAAGTGTTACTGGTACAATGTACCCAGTGAAATAGACGTGTCCGAGTGTGTACCTGGTACAATGTATGTAGCAGTGAAATAGATGTGTCCGAGTGTGTACCTGGTACAATGTATGTACCAGTGAAATAGACGTGTCCGAGTGTGTACCTGGTACAATGTACCGTGAATAGACGTGTCCGACTATGTACCTGTGTCTACTGTATGTATCAAGTTAATAGAGTGTCGAGTGTGTACCTGGTACAATGTATGTACCAGTGAAATAGAAGTGTCCGAGTGTGTACCTGGTAAAATGTATGTACCAATAAAATAGACGTGTCCGAGTATGTACCTGGTATAATATGTACAGTGAATTAGATGTGTCCGAGTGTGTACCTGGTACAATGTTATTACCAGTGAAATAGACGTGTCCGAGTGTGTACCTGGTACAATGTATTTACCAGTGAAATAGACGTGTCAGACTGTGTACCTGGTACAATGTATGTACCAGTGAAATAGACGTGTCCGAGTATGTACCCGGTACAATGTATGTTCCTGTGAAATAGACGTGCCAGAGTTGTACCTCGTAATGTATTACCAGTGAAATAGACGTCTCGACTTGTACCTGGTCATGTATTCGTAAATAGACTGTCGAGATGGTACCTGGTATAATGTTGTACCCAGTGAATAACGTGGTCAGACTGTGTACCTGTGTACAATGTATTACCGTAAAATGACATGGCCGAGTGTGTACCGTACAATGTATGTACCAGTGAAACAGACGTGTCCGAGTGTGTACCTGGTACAATGTATGTAGTCGAGTGAAATAGAACGTTATCCGAGTATGTACCTGTACAATGTATGTAGGTTCAGGATAGACGTGTCCGATTGTGTACCTGGGTAATGTAGGTACAAAAAATGTGCAAAATAGACGTGTCCGAGTTTGTACCTGGTCGAATTTATGATCAGTGAAATAGACTTGTCCAAGGGTGTACCTGGTACATGATGTAGTACCATTGAAATAGACGTGTCAGACGTGTGACCATGTACAATGTATGTAGTAGGAAATAGACGTGTCAGACTTGGTGTACCTAGGTACAATGTATGTACCAGTGGAATAGACGTGTCCGAGTGTGTACCTAGTACAATGTATGTACCAATGAAATAGACGTGTCAGACTGTGTACCTATACAATGTATGTACCAGTGGAATAGACGTGTCCGAGTGTGTACCTAGTACAATGTATGTATCAGTGAAATAGACGTGTCAGACTGTGTACCTGGTACAATGTATGTACCAGTGAAATAGACGTGTCATACTGTGTACCTGTACATGTATGTACCAGTGAAATAGACGTGTCATAGTGTGTACCTGTACAATGTATGTATCAGTGAAATAGACGTGTCCCGATGTGTATCTAGTACAATGTATGTACCAGTGAAATAGACGTGTCCGAGTGTGTACCTGGTTCAATGTATGTATCTGTGAAATAGACGTGTCCGATTGTGTTCCTGGTACAATGTATGTATCTGTGAAATAGACGTGTCCGAGTTGGTACCTGGTACAATGTATGTATCTGTGAAATAGACGTGTCCGAGTGTGTACCTGGTACAATGTATGTACCAGTGAAATAGACGTGTCAGACGGTGTATCTAGTACAATGTATGTACCAGAGAAATAGACGTGTCCGAGTGTGTACCTGGTATAATGTATGTATCAGTGAAATAGATGCTACATTACAACGTTCACATAGAGGGTCATTCACTAGCAGTCTTTATGGTGCAAATTCCATGCTAACATTACTAGATTTGCACACTTGTGCCAATTTTGCAGTGACCAAATGTTCTCCCCAGAATTCTTTTCTAGACGAGTGTCTGGGTGGGTTGGTGTGGGATGTTCTCTGTCCTGATGTTATGCTGGGGACCCAGTTAACTCCATCACACAAAATAAACTCATTTCTGTACTGTATCAGACAGACAAAACATTATTTCTTTTCACCACCAGATGGCAGCACACTGCGTATATTTTTATAGATGAATGAGAGCAGCCCAGCTATTCCTCTCTATGATAATAATCTAATTTACTGAAAAAGAAACAGCTTTTAACCAAAATGACTTGACTTGTAGCTCATTAACTAGATTGTAAGCTCTATGGGTCAGGCACCTCCTTTCCTCTTGTGACACGGCTTTAGCACTTATATAGTTATAGAATGTTTATACTAGTAAAAGTGTGCCCGTTGGTGCACAGGGGGGATTATGTGAGTGTTTATGTGTGGATACAGTGGATAGAAAATGTCTACACACCCCATTATAACATTTCAGGGTTTTGTACAGTAAAAAAAGAAAGACGAGAAGTTTCAAAAAACAAGAAACAGTTAAAGAAATCCTGTGACATCCTAGTTCTATAAGTTTCACATCCTCTAGCGTTATACACACATATATATACATATATATACACCCTATATCTAGATTATAGGATAAATACCTCAACTGAAAGGGGTTGGTTTTAGTGATCACGGAGATGTATTGAGCTGCCATAGATAATAGAGTTTATAACGAATAGCCAAGTGGGACGGAGACCTATTGGGATTCCTCCTTTACCCACATTTCTTCCTTTTCTGAGGCTCTCCGGCTGGCTCGCACCTCTGCCCATGTCTGTTCCTGGTGTTAAGGGAAGAAGGGGACTGGGCTGCCTCCTCTGCTGCTGGGGGTAATTGGTACCGCACCTTAGAAA
This sequence comes from Hymenochirus boettgeri, assembly GCA_019447015.1. Taxonomy (NCBI): domain Eukaryota; kingdom Metazoa; phylum Chordata; class Amphibia; order Anura; family Pipidae; genus Hymenochirus; species Hymenochirus boettgeri. Next base: position 8,988 of record JAACNH010002169.1, read on the forward strand.
ACTCCTCTCAAGACTGCCTTCCTCTCCCTGCTAATAACGCTGCACATCAGCCCTTCCTGTCCCTATTAATTCTCATACAGTAACAGGTCCATTGGGGCCATGTCTGTGTTTGCCTGCCTGCCTGTTTGTCTGTGTGTTTACCTGCCTGTTGGTATGTTTGCCTGCCTGCCTGTTTGTCTGTGTGTTTACCTGCCTGTTGGTATGTTTGCCTGCCTGCCTGTTTGTCTGTGTGTCTACCTGCCTGTTGGTATGTTTGCCTGCTTGCCTGTTTGTTTGTCTGTCAGTGTGTTTGCCTTCCTGTCTGTTGGTGTGTTTGTCTGTCTGTCTGTTTTTCCCGGTCTGTCTGTATGTTTGCCTGTCTGATGGGCTATCTGTTTGCCTTCCCTGTCTGAGTGTCGTGTAGTGAGTGTCTGTCAGGGTGTGTGTGAGTGCCTGCCTGGATTTCGTGAGTGTGTGTGTGAGTACCTTGGTAAGATGTCGTGTAAGAGTGTGTGATTGCCAGTCAGAGAGTGTGACTGCCTTCCAGAGAGTGTATGAGTGCCTTTTGAAAGCGAGGTGAGTGTGGTTATTTGTTAGAGGGTGTGGGAGTGCCTGTATGTGCAGGGGCGTGCCTCACCATGAAGCAAACTGAAAAGTTTGCTCATGGCATGCCCATTGGTCCCCTAGAAAGCTTCTGGCGGGTGCGTGATTGCGCCAGGAGTCCTTCTTTGCGGCCACTCACCCTCTCATAGTTAGTGCTCTGTGTCTGTGGGGAGTTACCTCAGCGTGGGCATTATCTTAAAAGTAAGCAGGGCTTTGGAGTGGCATGGCCAGAAATTTGCACACCTTACACTCTGTCCCCTATTTTGTATTTTAAAATCATCTCCCCTCCCATTAATAGAGTGATACAATGGATCTGATTGGACAGCTCTGTACTCCTACAGTACGGGACCAAGTCCATTTATTCTTTTTTCTACCCGAGAATAAGAAATATAATTATATGTAAATATTTACACTTTTATTAACAACAGTGAATTGCTCTCAACAATAGGCTGATGGGAATGAATGGTTTTCCAATCCTGCATTTAGACAGACTCTGTCCGTAGTGAGGTATAGAGAAATGGGAGACATTGGGAATCAATGTCAACATAGGCTGATGGGAATGAATGGTTTTCCAATCCTGCATTTAGACAGACTCTGTCCGTAAGGTAGAGAAATGGGATCATTGGGAATCATTGTCAACAATAGGCTGATGGGAATGAATGGTTTTCCAATCCTGCATTTTAGACAGACTCTGTCCCTAGTGAGGTATGAGAAATGGGAGCTTGGGATCAATTGTCAACAATAGGCTGATGGGAATGAATGGTTTTCCAATCCTGCATTTAGACAGACTCTGTCCCTAGTGAGGTATAGAGAAATGGGATACATTGGGAATCAATTGTCAACAATAGGCTGATGGGAATGAATGGTTTTCCAATCCTGCATTTAGACAGACTCTGTCCCTAGTGAGGTATAGAGAAATGGGAACATTGGGAATCAATTGTCAACAATAGGCTGATGGGAATGATGGTTTTTCCAATCCTGCATTTAGGACAGACTCTTCCTAGTGAGGTATAGCGAAAGGGAGTACATTGGGAATCATTGTCACACAATAATCGTTAGGGGGGCTGAGGGAATGAATGGTTTTCCAAGTCCTGCTTTAGACAGACTCGTGTCCCTAGTGAGGTATAGAGACATGGGTAACCTGGGGAATCAAATTGTCACAAAGGCCTGATGGGAATGACATGGTTTTACAATCCTGGCTTTAGATCAGACTGGTCCTAGTGAGGTATAGAGAAATGGGAGACATTGGGTAATCAATTGTCACAAATAGGTGAATGGGAATGAATGGTTTCCAATCCTGCTTTAGAAGAAGATCTTGTCCTAGTGAGGTTATAGAGAAATGGGGAGACATTGGGATCAATGTTCAACAATAGTCTGATGGAATGAAGGTTTTCCAAGTTCCTGCACATTTAGACGGACTCCTGTCCCTAGTGGTTTGGTGTTTATAGAGAAATGGGAGACATTGGGAATCAATTGTCAACAATAGGCTGATGGGAATGAATGGTTTTCCAATCCTGCATTTAGACAGACTCTGTCCCTAGTGAGGTATAGAGAAATGGGATACATTGGGAATCAATTGTCAACAATAGGCTGATGGGAATGAATGGTTTTCCAAGGAATCAATTGTCAACAATAGGCTGATGGGAATGAATGGTTTTCCAAGTCCTGCATTTAGACAGACTCTGTCCCTAGTGAGGTATAGAGAAATGGGAGACATTGGGGATTAGTTGTCAGCTGGTGTTTTGTCTGGGAGACTGTGAGGAGACGGAATCCAGTAACACTGCCTCCTCTGTGTTCTCCTCTATTCTCGCTGCTGAACGTGGAGTGAATGTTCCTTTTACTGTCCCTTGAACAGCCTCTTGCAACTGCAAAAATGAGAAGGTAATTGTGTAAGAAATCAATATGCTGCAAGTTACATCATATGCCTGGATGACATCCAATTACACCACACACTTCAATGTCATCATCAACAAGAGGCCAGTTACATCATCAACCATCAGATAACTGGCTGTGTACAGGCTGAAAGACTTCCCTACCTACCCATAGGTGTCTGTGTGAAGATGCCGATTGGACTGCTAATCCCATTGTGGTAATGGTACAAACACAAGCTGTAATGTGATTGGTTTAGGAGACTGGTGTCTCCCTGGGATAGGATACAGACAATCATCTAGATTAAACCCACTATGTACCTTTCAATCTGCCTGATATCCGTGTGTAGGGACATTCAACTGGATCTTGTGCACCAATCAGACACCGGATCTGGTCACCTTGTTGGACATTTTTGGTCTGAACTGTGTGTGATGGTTAATGATGATAAGACACCCAGAAATGACTGGTTATACAGAATGCAGCGCCCAGGGCCGGGGCACCCCCACGCGGGCCGCGCCCCCCGGCTGACCACCCCGCGAGAGATGGCAGCGCCCACCCGTGCCCGACACACCGGAGACTAGCCCCCCGGCCGACACCCCGGCGAAGGTCAGGCGCCCCCCAGGCCGGAAACCAGCGCGAGCCGCTGAGCCACCCGGCGGCACCCCGCGAGCCCGTAGCAACCGGGCACGACAACAACAGCGCAGCGAGCAGCGCCCACAGGGCCTGGACCACCGAGAGCCTCGCACCCAAAGGAAAGGCAAAAAAGGAGAGAAGAGGCCAAACAGGGACGACACCCCGATATCAGCTCCACACTGACGAAAAACGCCGATACAAAGCGAGAAGAATCACACACTTCAGGACCACGACAGCGATCCGCGCACCCTGACTACACCCAGCGATATCTACCCCCAGACATTTCATACAACTACGCCCCTAAGACTCCAACTCTATCAGCTCTTCTCTCCACCCTTCCTACACCCCTCTATCCTCTACCCCCTTCCGACCACCCCTATATACTCTCCCCCCTTTCCTGCACTACCGACGACACACGTTAGGGTCAGTGATGTATTCACCGACCCGTTAGCCTAAGACACCAGAGATCACTTTAGGGAACAGGTTGTCAAAGGGACTCCCCACTTCCCCCTGCCACACCTCATCCTCTCCCCCCTTCCTGCACCCCTCATCCTGTTCCCCCCCTTACCCTCCAGCACGCCCCCCTCTATTCCTCTCCCCCTGCCTGCACGTCCGTATCGCTCTAACCCCACGTAAGCTTGCCCGATAGTAGAGAGGGAGTGTGTCAATCTGCTATACCGCTCACCACACTGCCACTAAGAATTCATTTATTATTTTTTATTTTCACCCCTCTCTGCATCCCGGTGAGGAGCTCCCCCTTCCTGCACCCCTCTAGCCGCGCCGACACGGCCGAGCAAAACCAGCGAGACGAGCCCCCCGGCCGGACAACGAGAGCCGCACCCCCGGGCCAGGACAACCCCAGCGAGCCAGACCCGCCGGGCAGGAGAAACAACAGAGAGCCGCGCCCCCTGGACGGCACACCAGCGAGCCGCGGCCCCACGGGAAGGAACCACTAGCCCCGCGAGACCGAGCCAACCGGGACGACACCCCGCGAGCCGCGCCCCCCGGCCGACACCCCGCGGCGAGCCGCGCCCCCCGGCCGACACCGCGAGGACGAGCACAAAAGGTACGAACAAACCAGCGAGCCGCGCCCAAAGGACATACACCCGCGAGCCGAGAACACCTGAGGGACGAAAACACCAGAGAGACACGGAGTACCAACGGCCCTACCCCTCTTCCTCTCCCCCTTCCTACACCCCTCTACCTCCCTTCGCCCCATCCTTCCCACCTTCCTCACCCTCTATCTCTCCCCCTTCCTACCCCCCTCTATCCTCTCCCCCTTCCTACACCCCTCTATCCTCTCCCCCCTTCCTACACCCTCTATCCTCCCCCTTCCTACACCCCTCTCCTCTCCCCCCTTCCTACACCCCTCTATCCTCTCCCCCCTTCCTAGCACCCCTCTATCCTCTCCCCCCTTCCTGCACCCCTCATCCTCTCCCCCTTCCTGCACCCCTCTATCCTCTCCCCCTTCCTGCACCCCTCTATCCTCTCCCCCCCCTTCCTGCACCCCTCTATCCTCTCCCCCCTTCCTAACCCCTCTATCCTCTCCCCCTTCCTGCCCACCCTCTATCTCTCCCCCTTCCTGCACCCCCCCTATCCTCTCCCCCCCTTCCTGCACCCCCTCTATCCTCTCCCCCCTTCCTACACCCCTCTATCCTCTCCCCCCTTCCTACACCCTCTATCTCTCCCCCCTTCCTGCACCCTCTATCCTCTCCCCCTTCCTACACCCCTCATCCTCTCCCCCCTTCTACACCCCTCTATCCTCCTCCCCCCTTCCTACACCCCTCTATCCTCTCCCCCCTTCCTGCCACCCCTCTATCCTCTCCCCCTTCCTGCACCCCTCTATCCTCTCCCCCCTTCCTACACCCCTCTATCCTCTCCCCCTCTCTGCACCCCTCTATCCTCTCCCCCCTTCCTGCACCCCTATATCTCTCCCCTTTCCCACCCCTCTATCCTCTCCCCCCTTCTGCACCCCTCTATCCTCTCCCCCCTTCCTGACACCCCTCTATCCTCTCCCCCTTCCTGCACCCCTCTATCCTCTCCCCCCTTCCTGCACCCCTCTATCCTCTCCCCCCTTCCTGCACACCCTCTACTACCTCTCCCCCCTTCCTACACCCCTCTATCCTCTCCCCCTTCCTGCCACCCCTCTATCCTCTCCCCCCTTCCTACACCCCTCTATCCTCTCCCCCCTTCCGCCCCCCCTCTATCCTCTCCCCCCCCTTCCTACACCCCTCTATCCTCCCCCCCCCTTCCTACACCCTCTATCCTCTCCCCCTTCCTCACCCCTCTATCCTCTCCCCCCTTCCTCACCCCTCTCCTCCCCCTTCCTACACCCCTCTATCCTCTCCCCCCTTCCTACACCCCTCTATCCTCTCCCCCCCTTCCTGCACCCCTCTATCCTCTCCCCCCTTCCTGCACCCCTCTATCCTCTCCCCCCTTCCTGCACCCCTCTATCCTCTCCCCCTCCCTCCACCCTCTATCCTCTCCCTCCCCCTTCCTGCACCCCTCTATCCTCTCCCCCTTCCTGCACCCCTCTATCCTCTCCCCCCTTCCTCACACCCTCTATCCTCTCCCCCTTCACTCCCCCCTCTATCCTCTCCCCCTTCCTCAACCCCTCTATCCCTCTCCCCCCTTCCTCCCCCCCTCTATCCTCTCCCCCTTCCTACACCCCTCTATCCTCTCCCCCCCTTCCTGCACCCCTCTATCCTCTCCCCCCTTCCTGCACCCCTATCCTCTCCCCCCTTCCTGCACCCCTCTATCCTCTCCCCCCTTCCTACCACCCTCTACCTCTCCCCCCTTCTCGCACCCCTCTATCCTCTCCCCCCTTCCTACACCCCTCTATCCTCTCCCCCCTTCCTCACCCCTCTATCTCCTCCCCCCTTCCTGCACCCCTCTATCCTCTCCCCCCTTCCTGCACCCCTCTATCCTCTCCCCCCTCCGCACCCCTCTATCCTACCTCCCCCCTTCCTGCACCCCTCTATCCCCCCCCCCCCCCCCCCTCCTCTCCCCCCTTCCTGCACCCCTCTATCCTCTCCCCCCTTCCTGAACCCCTCTATCCTCTCCCCCCTTCCTACACCCCTCTATCCTCTCCCCCTTCCTGCCCCTCTATCCTCTCCCCTCTGCACCCCTCTATCCTCTCCCCCTCCTGCACCCCTTCTCATCTCCCCTCGTACTGCACCCTCTATCCTTCCCCTTCCTGCACCCCTCTATCCTCTCCCCCCCTTCCTGCACCCCTCTATCCTCTCCCCCCTTTCTGTACCCCTCTATCTCTCCCCCCTTCCTCCCCCCTCTATCCTCTCCCCCCTTCCTCACACCCTCTATCCTCTCCCCCCTTCCTAGCCCCCTCTATCCTCTCCCCCCTTCCTGCACCCCTCTATCCTCTCCCCCCTTCCTGCACCCCTCTATCCTCTCCCCCCTTCCTGCACCCCTCTATCCTCTCCCCCCTTCCGCACCCCTTCTCTCCTCTCCCCCCTTCCTGCACACCCCTCTATCCTACTCCTCCCCCCTTCCTGTCACCCCCTCTGCTATCTCCCCCCTTCCTGCACCCCTCTATCCTCTCCCCCCTTCCTGACCACCTCTATCCTCTCCCCCTCTCCTGCACCCTCTATCCTCCTCCCCCCTTCCTGCACCCCTCTATCCTCTCCCCCCTTCCTGCACCCCTTCTATCCTCTCCCCCCTTCCTGCACCCCTCTATCCTCTCCCCTTCTGTACCCCTCTATCCTCTCCCCCCCTTCCTACACCCCTCTATCCTCTCCCCCTTCCCTCACCCCTCTATCCTCTCCCCCTTCCTACACCCGTCTATCCTCTCCCCCCTTCTCCTCACCCCTCTATCCTCTCCCCCCTTCCTGCACCCCTCTATCCTCTCCCCCTTCCTGCACCCCTCTATCCTCTCCCCCCTTCCTGTACCCCTCTATCCTCTCCCCCTTCCTACACCCCTCTATCCTCTCCCCCCTTCCTGCACCCCTCTATCCTCTCCCCTCCTTCTGCACCCCTCTATCCTCTCCCCCCTTTCCTGCACCCCTCTATCCTCTCCCCCATTCTGTACCACCTCTATCCTCTCCCCCCTTTTGCCCCTCTACCCCTCTATCCTCTCACCCCCTCTTCTCTACAAACCCCTCTATCTCTCGACCCTCTTCTCCCTTCTACTGCTAGACTCTCTTTCTCAATCTACCTCCTTATCTGTTCACACACCTAATATTCTATCTGGTTGATGTCTCATAATCGAACATCTACCTCACAGCTAAACCAACCCTCACTAACCCTGTACCTGACTCTGCTATTCGCCATCCCTACACTATGCACTGCGAGACATAAATCATTTGCCAAATTAAAACGTCTATCCAAAAGACTCTGTCCCCTATCCTACAGCGCCTTTATGTTATTTCCCTGCCAACCCATCTGTCAATCCCACAAACCTTCAGCAGTCTGCCGATTTACCGCACACATTCTGAAATTCTTCTACACGTCTGATCCATTTTACACCCAATTAATGAATTGATTTGCAACACACCACTAATACTATGGGACATCTACCTCCTCACTATCTCTGGGACTATCAACTCCTCCTACACTTAATACTGGCTACCATTACCTCCTCCACTATCTGGACTATAACTCTCCATACTACTCTGACTATCACACTATCCTCCTCCACAATATCCTGGGACTATCAACTCCTCCTACACTTACTTGGATATCCAACTTCTCACTACAAATACTCTGACTATCATTCCTCCTACTACTAATACTCTGGGACTATCACTACCCTCCTACACTAATACTCTGGGACTACAACTCTCCTACCTATATAATCTGGGACTATCAACTACCCCCTCCTTACCCCACTAATACCTCTGGGACTATTCAACTTCTCTCCTACACTAATACTCTGGGACTATCAACTTCCTCTACAACTAAAATGACTTCTGGTGGGACTATTCAACTTCACTCCATACACAATTCTAACTCTTGGACTATCAACTACCTCCTACACTAATACTCTGGGACTATCAACTACCTCCTACACTAATACTCTGGGACTATCAACTACCTCCTACACTAATACTCTGGGACTCTTCACTTCCTCCTACACTAATACTCTGGGACTATCAACTCCCTCCTACACTAATACTCGGGACTATCAACTTCCTCCAACACTAATACTCTGGGACTATCAACTTTCCTCCTCCTACACTAATACTCTGGGACTATAACTACCTCCTACACTAATACTCTGGGACTATCAACTTCCTCCTACACTAATACTCTGGGACTATCAACTCCTCCTACACTAATACCCTGGGACTATCAACTACCTCCTACACTAATACTCTGGGACTATCAACTTCCTCCTACACTAATACTCTGGGACTACACTCCTCCTACAACTAATACTGGACTATCAACTCCTCCTACACTATACTCTGGACTATCAACTCTCTTACACTAATACTGGGACTATCAACTACCTCCTACACTATACTCTGGGACTAACCAACTCCTCCTAACTAATACTCTGGGACATCAACTCCTCCCTACACTAATACTCTGGGACTATCAACTACCTCCTACACTAATACTCTGGGACTACAAACTTCCTCCACTAATACTCTGGGACTACACTTCCTCCTAACTAATACTCTGGGACTACAAACTTCCTCCTACACTAATACTCTGGGACTACACACTTCCTCCTACACTAATACTCCAGGACTATCAATTTCCTCCTACACTCACTCTGGGACTACAAACTCCTCCTACACTAATACTCCAGGACTACCAATTACCTCCTACACTAATACTCCAGGACATCAACTTCCTCCTACACTAATACCCTGGGACTACCAATTACCTCCTACACTAATATTCCAGGACTATCAACTTCCTCCTACACTAATACCCTGGGACTACCAATCTACCTCCTACACGAATACTCTGGGACTATCAACTTCCTCCTACACTAATACTTGGGACTACAAACTTCCTCCTACACTAATACTCTGGGACTACAAACTTCCTCCTCACTACTCTGGGACTACAAACTCCTCCTACTACAACTACTCAGGACATCAATTTCCCTCCTACAACCTACTCTGGGACTACACTTCCTTCCACTAATACTCCGGACTACATACCTCCTACACTCACTCGGACTATCAACTTCCTCTACACTAATACCCTGGGACTCATACCTCTCACATACTCGGATACCCAATTACCTCCTACACTAATATTCCAGGACTATCAACTTCCTCCTACACTAATACCCTGGACTACCAATTACCTCCTACACAATCTCCTCCCTAAGACTATACTAAACTTCCTCCTACACTAATACCCTGGGACTACCAATTACCTCCTACACTAATACTCTGGGACTACCAATTACCTCCTACACTAATACTCCAGGACTACAAACTTCCTCCTACAATAATACTCTGGGACTACAACTTCCTCCTACACTAATACTCTGGACTTAACAATTCCTCCTACACTAATACTCCAGGACTATCCAATTTCCTCCTACACTAATACCCTGGGACTACCAATTACCTCCTACACTATACTCAGGACTATCAACTATCCTACACTACATACCCTGGGACTACCAATTACCTACCTACACTAATACCAGGACTAACAACTTCCTCCTACACCTAATACTCTGGGACTACAAAAACTTCCTCCTACACTAATACTCCTGGACTACAAAACTTCCTCCTACCACTAATACTCGGGACTACCAACTTCCTCCTACACTAATACTCTGGGACTCAACTACCTCCTACACTAATACTCTGGACTATCAATTCTTCTTACACTATACTCTGGACTATCAACTACCTCCTACACTAATACTGGACTACCAACTTCCTCCTACACTAATACCCTGGGACTACCAATTACCTCCTACACTAATACTCCACGGACTACAAACTTCCTCCTACACTAATACTCTGGGACTACAAAACTTCCTCCTACACTAATACCTGGGACTACAAACTTCCTCCTACACTAATACTCTGGGACTACAAAACTTCCTCCTACACTAATACTCCAGGACTATCAATTTCCTTCTACACTACTCTGGGACTACAAACTTCCTCCTACACTAATACTCCAGGACTACCAATTACCTCCTACACTATATATCCAGGACTCATTAATTCCTCCTACACTAATACCTGGGACTACCAATTACCCTCCTACACTAATATTCCAGGACTATCAACTTCCTCCTACACTAATACCCTGGGACTACCAATTACCTCCTACAACTAATACTCTGGGACTACAAACTTACCTCCTACACTACTATACTCTGGGACTACAAACTTCCTCCTACACTAATATCCTGGGACTACAAACTTCCTCCTACCACTAATACTCCAGGACTATCAATTTCCTCCTACACTACTCGGGACTACAAACTTCCTCCTACACTAATACTCCAGGACTACCAATTACCCTCCTACACTAATACTCCAGGACTATCAACTTCCTCCTACACTCATACCCTGGGAACTACCAATTACCTCCTACACTAATACTCTGGGACTAACAATTACCTCTACACTAATATTCCAGGACTATCAACTTCCTCTAACACTAATACCCTGGGACTACCAATTACCTCCTACCACTAATATTCCAGGACTATCAACTTCCTCCTACACTAATACCCTGGGACTACCAATTACCTCCTAACTAACTCTGGGACTACCAATTACCTCCTACACTAATACTCCAGGACTACAACTTCCTGCCTACACGTAATATCTGGACATACAAACTTCCTCTCACTTACTACTCTGGGACTACACACTTCCTCCTCAACTAATACTCCGACATCAATTCCCTACACTAATACCCTGGGACTACCATTACCTCCTACACTAATACTCCCGGGACTATCAATTCCTCCTACACTAATACCCTGGGACTACCAATTACCTCCTACACTAATACTCCAGGACTACAAACTTCCTCCACACTAAGACTCTGGGACTAAAACTTCCTCCTACACTAATAATCTCTGGGACTACAAACTTCCTCCTACACTAATACTCTGGGACTACAACTTCCTCCTACACTAATACTCTGGGACTACAAACTTCCCACACTAATACTACTGGGACTACAAACTTCCTCCTACACTAATACTCCGTACTATCACTTCCTCCTACACTAATACCCTGGGACTACCAATTACCTCCTACACTAATATTCCAGGACTATCAACTTCCTCCTACACTAATACCTCTGGGACTACCAATTACCTCCTACACTAATACTCTGGGACTACCAATTACCTCCTACACTAATACCCTGGGACTGCCAATTACTCCTACACTATATTCCAGACATCAACTTCCTCCACAATGATACCCTGGGACTACCATTACCTCCTACACTAATACTCTGGGACTACCAATTTACTCCTACACTAATACTCCAGGACTACAAACTTCCTCCTACACTAATACTCCGGGACTACAAACTTCCTCCTACCTAATAATATTGGGACTACAAACTTCCTCTACACTAATACTCCAGGACTATCAATTTCCTCCTACACTAATACCCTGGGACTACCAATACCTCCTACACTAATACTCCAGGACTATCAACTTCCTACTACACTAAACCCTGGGACTACCAATTACCTCCTACACTAATACTCCAGAAACCTACTACAACTTCCTCCTACACTAATACTTGGGACTACAACTTCCTCCTACACAATACTCTGGGACTATCACTTCTCCTTACACTAATACTCTGGGACTATCAACTTCCTCCTACACAACTCTGGGACTACCAACTTCCTCCTACACTAATACTCTGGGACTACTCAACTTCCTCCTACACTAATACTCTGGGACTATCAACTTCCTCCTACACTAATACTCTGGGACTATCACTTCCTCCTACACTAATACTCTGGGACTACCAACTACCTCCTACACAATACTCTGGGACTATCAACTACCTCCTACACTAATACTCTGGGACTATCAACTTCTTCTTACACATACATCGGGGACTACCTAACTTCCTCCTACACTAATACTCTGGGAACTATCAACTTCCTCTACACTAATACTCTGGGACTATCAACTACCTCCTACACTAATACTCTGGGACTATCAACTTCTTCTTACACTAATACTCTGGTAATACTAACTACTTCCTACACTAATACTCTGGGACTATCAACTCCTCCCACACTAATACTCTGGGACTACCAATTACCTCCTACACTAATACTCTGGGACTATCAACTTCCTCCTACACTAATACTCTGGGACTATCAACTACCTCCTACATAATACTCTGGGACTATCAAACTTCTTCTTACAACTAATACTCTGGGACTATCAACTTCCTCCTACACTAATACTCTGGGACATAAATTCCTCCTACCTAATACTCTGGGACTACCACTTCCCCTACACTAGACTCTGGGACTATCAACGTCTCTACCTATCCCTGGGACTCAATACCTCCTACACTAATACTCCGGGACTATCAACTTCCTCCTACACTAATACTCTGGGACTACAAACTTCCTCCTACACTAATGACTCTGGGACTATCAACTTCCTCCACACTAATACTCTGGGACTACAACTTCCTCCTACACTATAACTGGGATTACAAACTTCCTCTACACTAATACTCTGGGACTACCAACTGTCCTCCTACACTAATACTCCATACTATCAATTTCCTCACAACCACTAATACCCTGGGACTACAAATTACCTCTACACTAATACTCCGGACTATCAACTTCCTCCTACACTAATACCCTGGACTACTCATACCTCCTACACTAATACTCTGGGACTACCACTTACCTTACCACTATACCCGTGGGACTCCAATTCTCCTACACTAATACTCGGACTATCACTTCATCCACACTGATACCCTGGGACTACAATTACCTCCTAAACTAATACTCTGGGACTACTCAATACCTCCTACACTAATATCCCGGACTACAAACTTCCTCTACACTAATACTCGTGGACTAAATAACTTCCTCCTACACTAATACTCTGGGACTATCAACTTCCTCCTAAACTATAATACTCTGGGACTATCAATTTCCTCCTAACACTAATACCCTGGGACTACCAATTACCTCCTACACTAATACTCCAGGACTATCAACTTCCTCCTACACTAATACCCTGGGACTACATACTGCTCAAACTCCGTCCTACAACTTCTCCACTACATACTCCGGACTACCATCACTTCCTCCTACACTAATACTCTGGATATCAAACTTCCTCCTACACTAATACTCTGGGACTATCAATTCTCCTACACTAATACTCTGGGACTACCAACTTCCTCCTACACTAATACTCTGGGACTACCAACTTCCTCCTACACTAATACTCTGGGACTATCAACTTCCTCCTACACTATACTCTGGACTATCAACTTCTCCTACAACATACTCTGCGGACTACCAACACTACCTCCTACACTAATACTCTGGACTATCAACTACCTCCTACATAAACTCTGGGACTACACTTCTTACTTACACTAATACTCTGGGACTACCACACTTCCTCCTACACTAATACTCTGGGACTATCAACTACCTCCTACACTAATACTTGGGACGAATCAACTTCCTCCCACACTATACTCTGGGACTACAACTTTTCCTATCACGAATATTGGGACTATCAACTCCTCCTACACTAATTCTCTGGGACTATCAACTACCTCCTACACTAATACTCTGGGACTATCAACTTCTTCTTACACTAATACTCTGGGACTATCAACTTCCTCCTACAATCTAATACTCTGGGACTATCAACTTCCCTACCCCTAATACTTGGGCTACAACTTTCCTCCAATAACTCTGGACTTCAACTTCCTCTACACTAATACTCTGGGACTATCAACTTCCTCCTACACTAACTTAACTCTGGGACTATCAACTACCTCCTACACTAATACTCTGGGACATCACTTCCTCCTACACTTCATACTGCTGGGACTATCAACTTCCTCTACACTAATATCTGGGACTATCAACTTCCTCCTACACTTACTCTGGGACTACCAACTTCCTCCTCACTAATACTCTGGACTAATCATACTCGCCTACACTAATACTAGTGGACATCAACTTCTTCTTCCTACACTAATACTCTGGGACTACTCAACTTCCTCTCACATACTGGTAAATATCTTACACTAATACTTTGGGACTATCACTACCTCCTACACTCCATACTCTGGGTATACAACTTCCTCCACACTTATCTGGGATACCAAATTTCTCTACACTAATACTCTGGGACTATCAAACACTCCTACACTAATCTCTGGACTATCAATACCTCCTACACTAATACTCTGGGACTATCAACTTCTTCTTACACTATACTCTGGGACTATCAACTTTCCTACCACTAATACTCTGGGACTATCAACTTCCTCCACACTATACTCTCTGGGACTACCAACTTTCTCTACAGCAATAATACTCTGGGACTATCAACTTCCTCCTACACTAATACTCTGGGACTATCAACTTCCTCCTCACTAATACTCTGGGACTATCAACTACCTCCTACACTAATACTCTGGGACTATCATCTTCCTCCTACACTAATACTCTGGACTATCAACTTCCTCCTACACTAATACTCTGGGCTACACTGCCTAACATACTCTGGACTTACCACTTCCTCCTACACTAATACTCTGGGACTATCAACTTCTCCTACACTAATACTCTGGGACTATCAACTTCCTCCTACACTAATACTCTGGGACTATCAACTACCTCCTACACTAATACTCTGGGACTACAACTTCTTCTTACACTAATACTCTGGGACTATCAACTACCTCCTACACTATACTCTGGGACTATCACTTCCTCCTACACTAATACTCTGGGACTACCAACTTCCTCCTACACTAATACTCTGGGACTATCAACTTCCTTACACTATATCTGGGACTATAAACTACTCCTCAACACTAATACTCTGGGACGACTATCAACTTCTTCTTACACTAATACTCTGGGACTATCAACTTCCTCCTACACTAAATCTGGGACTATCAACTTCCTCCTACACTAATACTCTGGGACTACCAACTTTCTCCTACACTAATACTCTGGGACTATCAACTTCCTCCTACACTAATTACTCTGGGACTATACAACTTCCTCCTACACTAATACTCTGCGGACTATCAACTACCTCCTACACTAATACTCTGGGACTATCATCTTCCTCCTACACTAAACTCGGGACTACAACTCTCTACTAATACTCTGGGTATCACTTCCTCCTACACTAATACTCTGGGACTACCAACTTCCTCCTACACTAATACTCTGGGACTATCAACTTCCTCCTACACTAATACTCTGGACTATCAACTACCTCCTACACTAATACTCTGGACTATCAACTTCTTCTTACACTAATACTCTGGGACTATCAATTCCTCTACTACACTAATACTCTGGGACTATCCAACTACCCAATCCACTAATACTTTGGACTATCATCTTCCTCCGACACTAATACTCTGGGACTACCAATTCCTCCTACAAACATACTGGGTGGGACTATCAACTTCCTCCTACACTAATACTCTGGACTATCAACTTCCTCCTACACTAATACTCTGGGACTATCAACTTCCTCCTACACTAATACTCTGGGACTATCAAACACTTCCTCCTACACTAATACTCTGGGACTATCAACTACCCTACACTAATACTCTGGGACTATCAAACTCCTTCTTACACTAATACTCTGGGACTATCAATCATCTACACTAATACCTGGGACTATCAACTCCTCCCTACAACTAATTACTCTGGACTACAATTCTCCTACACTAATCACTCTGGGACTATCACTCCTCCTACAACTAATACCTGGGACATCAACTACCTCCTACACTAATTACTCTGGGACTACTCAATCCTCTACTTATACTCTACACCTAACCTCTGGGACTATCAAACTTACTCCTACACTAATACTCTGGGACACTATCAACTTCCTCTCCTACACTATATATGGGACTACCAACTTTCCTACACTAATCTATGGGACTATCAACTTCCTCCTACACTAATACCTGGACTATCAACTACCTCCTACACTAATACTCTGGGACTATCAACTTCCTCCTACACTAATACTCTGGGACTATCAACTTCCTCCTACACTAATACTCTGGGACTATCAACTTCCTCCTACACTAATACTCTGGGACTATCAACTTCCTCCTACACTAAACTCTGGACTACTCAACTCAGTCCTACACTAACTGGAATTCAACTACTCAACTTAATACTTATGGGACTATCAACTTCTTCTTACACTAATACTCTGGGACTACAACTTCCTCCTACCATAATACTCTGGGACTATCAACTGACATCTCTACATAATACTCTGGGACTATCAACTTCTTCTTACACTAATACTCTGGGATACCAACTTCCCATCACACTAATATTCTGGACTATACAACTTCCTCCTACACTAATACTCTGGGACTATCAATACCTCCTACACAAATACTCTGGGACTATACAACTTCTTCTTACACTAATACTCTGGGACTATCAACTACCTCCTACACTAATACTCTGGGACTATCAACTTCCTCCCACACTATACTCTGGGACTACTAACTTTCTCCTACACTAATACTCTGGGACTATCAACTTCTTCCTACACTAATACTCTGGAATATCAACTACCTCCTACACTAATACTCTGGGACTATCAACTTCTTCTTACACTAATTATTGGGACTATCAACTTCCTCCTACACTAATACTCTGGGACTATCAACTTCCTCCTACACTAATACTCTGGGACTACCAACTTTCCCCTACACTAATACTCTGGGACTATCAACTTCCTCCTACACTAATACTCTGGGATATCAAATCTCCTACACTAATACTCTGGGACTATAACCTACCTCCTACACTAATACTCTATGGACATCAACTTCCTCCTACACTAATACTCTGGGACTATCAACTTCCTCCTACACTAATACTCTGGGACTATCAACTTCCTACTACACTAAATATCTGGGACTACAAACTTCCTCCTACACTAATACTCTGGGACTATCAACTACCTCCTACACTAATACTCTGGGACTATCACTTCTTTACACTAATACTCTGGGACTACCAACTTCCTCCTACACTAATACTCTGGGACTATCAACTTCCTCCTACACTAATACTCTGGGACTATCAACTCCTTACACTAATACTCTGGGACTATCAACTCCCCCACACTAATATTGGGATACAATCTCTACACTAATACTCTGGGACTATCAACTTCCTCCTACACTAATTCTCTGGGACTATCAACTACCTCCTACATAATACTCTGGGACTATCAACTTCTTCCTACACTAATACTCTGGGACTATCAACTTCCTCCTACACTAATACTCTGGGACTATCAACTTCCTCTACACTAATACTCTGGGACTTACAACTTTCCTCCTACACTAATACTCTGGGACTATCAACTTCCTCCTATCACTAAATACTCTGGGACTATCAACTTCCTCCTACACTAATACTCTGGGGACTATCAACTACCTCTACACTAATACTCTGGGACTCAACTTCCTCCTACACTATACTCTGGACTTACAAATTCTCTACATATACTTGGGACTATCAACTTCCTCCTACACTAATACTCTGGGACACCAACTTCCTTCCTACATAATACTCTGGACTATCAACTTCCTCCTACCACTAATACTCTGGGACTACAACTTCCTCTACAATAATACTCTGGGACTTCAACTACCCTCCTACACTAATACTCTGGACTATAACAACTTCTTCTTACACTATACTCGGGACTATCAAACTACATCCTACACTAATACTCTGGGACTATCAACTCCTCCCACACTAATACTCTGGGCCTACCAACTTTCTCTACACTAATACTCTGGACTAAAAACTTAATCTCCCTCCTACACTAATACTTGGGACTATCAACTTACCGCCTTACAACTAATACTCTGGGAATCAACTTCTTCTTACACTAATACTCTGGGACTATCACTTCCTCACTTTAATACTTGGGACTATCAACTTCCTCCTACACTAATATCGGACTATCAACTTCCCACCTAACACTAATACTCGGGACTATCAACTTCCTCCTAACTAATACTCTGGGACTATCAACTTCCTCCTACACTATACTCTGGGACACAACTACCATCACTACTAATACTTGGGACATATCACATTCCCCTACACTAATACTCTGGGACTATCAACTTCCGCCTACCACTAATACTCTTGGGACTATCAATTCTCCACACACTAATATTGGGACTACCAACTTCCTCCTACACTAATACTCTGGGACTACTCAAACTTCCTCCTACCCACTAATACTCTGGGACTATCAACTTCCTCCACACTAATACTCTGGGACTATCAACTTCTCTTACACCTAATACTTCGGGGACTATCAACTTCCTCACTACTACTAATCTCTGGGACTCAATCAACTCCTCCACACTAATACTCGGGACTATCAACTTCTCCTTACACTAATACTCTGGGACTATCAACTCCTCCTACACTACATCTTACTCGGGAACTATCAACTACCATCCTACACTAATACTTGGGACTATCAACTTAACCTCCCTACACTAATACTCTGGGACTACATACTACAACTTCTTATTACACTAATACTCTGGGATATCAACTTACCTCCTACACTAATACTCTGGGAACTATCAACTTCTCCCTACACTAATACTCTGGACTAATTCTCTAAACTGACTACAACTTCCTCCTACATAATACCTCTGGGACTATCAACTACCTCCTACACTAATTACTCTGGGACTATCAACTTCTTCTTACCACAATTACTCTGGGACTACAACTTCCTCCTAACTAATACTCTGGGACTATACATAACCTCCTACACTAATACTCTGGGACTATCAACTTTCCCTTACACTAATATCTGGACTATCAACTCCTCTACACTAATACTCTGGGGGGACTATCATATTCTCCTACACTAATACTCTGGACTATCAACTTCCTCTTACACTAATACTCTGGGACTATCAACTTCCTCCACACTATACTCTGGGACTATCCAACACCTCATACACTAATACTCTGGGACTATCAACTTCTCCTACACTAATACTCTGGGGACTATCAGGACTATTCCTCCTACACTAATACTATGGGACTACCAACTCCTCCTACACTAAACTCTGGACTATCAACTACATCTACACAATATTGGGGACTATCTCAACTTTCTCACTAATAACTCTGGGACTACAACTTCCTCCTACAACAATACTCTGGGACTATCAACTCCTCCTACACTAATACTCTGGGACTATCAACTCTCCTAACTAATACTCTGGGATCATCAACACTTCCTCACACTAATATCTGGGCTACTATACTCAATTCCTCCTACACTAATACTCTGGGGACTATCAAACTTCCTCCTTACACTAATTCTCTGGGACTATCACACTCATACACTAATAATCTGGACATCAATTCTCTACACAATAACTGGACTACAACTTCCTCCTACACTAAACTTGCGGGACTATCAACTTCCTCCTACACTATCTCTGGGACGTACAACTTTCTCCTACCACTAATACTCTGGGACTATCAAACTCTCTACACTAATACTCTGGGACTATCAACTTCTCCTACACTAATACTGCGGACTATCAACTTACCTCTACAATAATACTCTGGGACTATCAACTTCCTCCTACAATATACTCTGGGACTATCAACTCTCTACACTAATACTCGGGGACTATCACTTCCTCCTACACTAATACTCTGGGACTATCAACTTCCTCTACAACTAATACTCTGGGACTATCAATTCCTCCTCACTAAACCTGGGACTACCAACTTCCTCCACACTAATAATGGGACTTCAACTTCCTCCTACACTAATACTCTGGGACTATCAACTTCCTCCTACACTAATACTCTGGGACTATCAACTACCTCCTACACTAATACTCTGGGACTATCAACTTCTTCTTACACTATACTCTGGGACTATCAACTACCTCCTACACTAATACTCTGGGACTATCAACCTCCTCCACAATAATACTCTGGACTACCAACTTCTCCACACTAATACTCTGGGACTATCAACTTCCTCCTACACTATACTCTGGGACTATCAACTACCCTACACTAATAACTCTGGGACATAATTCCAACATCTCTCTGACTATCATTCTAATACTCTGGGACATAATCAACTTCCTCCACACTAATACTATGGGATATCAACTTCCTCCTACACTAATACTCTGGGACTATCCAACTCTTACCACTTCTAACACTAATACTCTGGGACTATCAACTTCCTCCACACTAATACTGGGCTATTCACTTCTACACTATATCTGGACATCAATCTCCTACACTAATACTCTGGGGACTACAACTTCCTCCTACAATAATACTCTGGGTACTATACACAACTGGAATTCCTTCCTACACTAATACTCTGGGACTATCAACTCTCCTACACTAACTTCTGGGACTACAAACTTCCTCCTACAATAATACTTGGACTATAAACTCCTTACACTAGCTATGAACTATCAATTCTCTACACTAATCCTGGGACTACCAAACTCTCCTACACTAATATTGGGACTATCAATTCTCCTACACAACTCTGGGACTATCAACTACTCCTACACTAATACTCTGGGGACTATCAATTATCTTTACACTAATACTCTGGGACTATCAACTACCTCCTACACTAATACTCTGGGACTATCAAACTTCCTCCCACTATAATATTCTGGATACCAACTTCTCCCACTAATACTCTGGGACTATCAACTTCCTCCTACAAAATCTGGGACTATCAATACCTCCTAACACTAATACTCTGGGACTATCACTTCTTCTTACACTAATACTCGGGACTATCAAACTACCCTACACTAATACTCTGGGACTATAACTTCCTCCACACTAATTACTCTGGGACTACCAACTTTCTCCTAACTATACTCTGGGACTATCAAATCTCTCCTCCTACACTAATACTCTGGGACTATCAACTTCCCCTACACTAATACTCTGGGACTATCAAACTTCCTTCACATACTGCTACATAACCTCTACACTATACTCTGGACTATCACTTCAACTCCTACACTACATACTCTGGGACTACAAACTTCTTCTAACTAATACTCTGGGACTATCAACTACTCCTACACTAAATCTCTGGGACTATCAACTTCCTCCTACACAATACTCTGGGACTACCAACTTCCTCACACTAATACTCTGGCCGACTATCAACTTTCCTCCACACTAATACTCGGGACTATCAACTACCTCCTACACTAATCTCTGGGACTATCAACTTCTCTTACATAATACTCTGGACTTACAACTTCCTCCACAACTAATACTGGGGACTATCAACTTCCTCCTATAAATAATACTCTGGGACTACCAACTCCTACACTAATACTCTGACTATCATTCCATAACTAATAATGGACTATAAACTTCTCTACCACGTCTACTCGGGACTATCAACTACCTCCTACCATAATACTCTGGGACATACCAACTTCCTCTACACTAATACTCGGACTATCAACTACCTCCTACACTAATACTATGGGACTATCAACTTACCTCCTAACTAATACTCTGGGACTATCAACTTCCTCCACATAATACTCGGACATCAACTTCTTCTACACTAATACTCGGGACTATCAACTTCCTCCTACACTAATACTCAGGACTATCAACTTCACTACACACTAATACTCTGGGACTACAATTCCTCCTACACTAAATACTCTGGGGACTACACTGTCCTCCTACACTAATACTCTGCGGACTATCAACTACTCTACACTAATACTCCGGATATCAACTTTTCTTACACTAATACTCGGGGACTATCAACTACTCTACATAATACTTGGGACTACAACTCTCTCCTACACTAATACTCTGGGACTTTATCAACTACCTCCTACACTAATACTCCAGGACTATCAACTTCTTCTTACACTAATACTCTGGGACTATCATCTACCTCCTACACTAATACTCTGGGACTAATGCTCTTGCTCCTCCTCATGTCCCTTCTTACCTGGTACAGTGTCTGTTTGCCACCAGTCTGTAAGGCGCTGGGTCGATAGGACAGATTTTCCATCGAACCTCTTCATTCGTGGCGGAGCATTTCCCAATTCCTAAACCTGGAATTTAAACACTTGACATTGAACACATTATAAAATATTCCTAACCCCAACCCACACACACACACACACACACACACACACACAATCTTGACCCACAAACACACACTTGACCCCACAACACACACTCTTGACCCACACAAACCACAATCTTGACCCACCCCTCCCACACACACACACACACACCACACACACACTCTTGACCCCCCCCACACACACTCTTGACCCAACCACACAAAACACCCTCTGGACCCCGCCTCCACACACACACACACACACACACACACACACACTCTCTTATCCCCCCCACACACACACTCTTGACCCCCCCTCCCACACACACACTCTTGACCCCCCCCTCCCACACACACACACACTCTTGACCCCCCCCCTTACCACACACACACAACACACACTCTTAACCCCCCCACACACACTTTGACCCCCCCCTCCCACACACACACACACACACACACACACACCACACTTGACCCCCCCTCCCAACACACACACACACACACACTCTTGACCCACACACACACACACTCTTGACCACACCACCACACACACACACACACACAACTCTTGACCCACACAAACACCACACTCTTGACCCACACCAACACCACACACACACACACTCTTGACCCACACACACACTCTGGACCCCCCCTTTCCTATATCCCCTTGCTACATCTTTCTGTTTGGGAAGTTCACTCACCATTTTAAGGTATTGGCTTTTGAAATCTCTGTGAGCGTCTCTTGCCGTGAATCTGGGCGGGATTTTTGTTTCCGAAAGAGTCAAACAAGTGTCTTTAGGGTCGGAGTGTAAATAGATGATAAGCTCAGTGGCAACTCCATTAACAGTTACACTGTAAATATTCACCATTATATTTATAAACCTTTCACCAGGTCCAAGATTGTTTTAATGCATTTATTAAATACTTCTCCGACCTGGTGTCTTCCGATATCACATCTCCTGTCACATCACCTATAAACAATACTCCTGTACAATGTTTACCGACTTAGTAAACCACTATACTGTACCATTCTTATTAAACATACCTGTACATGATTCCTTATAAACCATACGCTGTCTATTAACACCTGTTCACGTTCCTTATTAAACATACCTGTATCAATGTTACCCCTTCTTAACATACTGACATGTTACCTTATTAAACATTGTACATGTGTTTACCTATTAAACAAATGACATGTTACCTTCATTAACATACTTACATGTTACCTTATTAAACATTGTACATGTACCTTATTAAAACTACCTTGCTTGTTCTTTACCACATGACAGTCCTTATTAACATACCTGCAGTTTTACTATAAATCACTGCCGTAGTTACCTTATTAAAACATACCTGCCATGTTACCTTATTAAACATACCTGCCGTGTTACCTTATTAAAATACTGCCGTTGTTACCTTATTAACATACTTGCTCGGTGTTCCTTATTAAACATACCTGCCGTGTTACCTTATTAAACATACTGCCGTGACCTTATTAAACTTACCGCAGTGTTTCCTATTAAACATACCTGCTTGTTCCTTATTAAACTCACCTGCCTTGTTACCTTATAAACATACCTGCTTGTTAACTTCATACCTGCTGTTACCTTATAAACATACCTGCCTTGTTACATTATTAAACATACCTGCCTGTGACTTATTAAACATACCTGCCTTGTGTTACCCTTATTAAACATACATGCCTTGTTACCTTATTAAACATACCTGCCGGTTACCTTATTAAACATACCTGCCTTGTACCTTATTAAACATACCTTGCTGTTCCCTTATTAAAAAATACCTGCCGTTGTACCTGATTAAACAACCTCCTGTTACCTATTGACATTACCTCCTTCTTCTACCTCTTGTTATAAACATACTGCTGTTACCTTATTAAACATACCTGCCTTGTTACCTTATTAAACATACCTGCCTTGTTACCTTATAAACATACCTGCCTTGTTACCTTATTAAACATACCTGCCTGTTACTTATTAAACATACCTGCCGTGTTACCTTATTAAAACATACCTGCCTGTTACCTTATTAAACATACCTGCTGTTACCTTATTAAACATACCTGCCTTGTTACCTATTATTAAACATACCTGCCTTGTTTACCTTATTAAAACTGCATGTTTTACCTTGTTAATACACCTGCCTGTTACCTTAAAACATCCTGCATTTACTTATTAACAACTCCTGTTACCTTATTAAACATACCTGCCTTGTTACCTTATTAAACATACTGCTGTACCTTATTAAACATACCGCCTTGTTACCTATAAACATACCTGCCTTGTTACCTATTAAACATAACCTGCCTTGTTTACCTTATTAAACATAAACCTGCCGCTTGTTACCTTATTAAACATACCTGCCTGTGTATACCTTATAAACATACCTGCCTTGTTACCTTATTAAACATACCTGCCTCTGTTACCTTATTAAAACAGTACCTGCCTTGTACCTTAATAAACATACCTGCCTTGTTACCTATTTAAACATACCTGCCTTGTTACCTTTAAACATACCTGCCGTGGTTACCTTATTAAAACATACCTGCCTTGTTACCTATTAAAACATACCTGCCTGTACCTTATAAACATACCTGCCGTGTTACCTTATTAAACATACCTGCCTTGTTACCTTATTAAACATACCTGCCTTGTTACCTTATTAAACATACTGCCTGTGTTCTTATTAAACATACCTGCCTTGTTACCTTATTAAACATACCTGCCTTGTTACCTTATTAAACATACCTGCCTTGTTACCCTTATTAAACATCACTGCCTTGTTACCTTATTAAACATACCTGCCTTGTTACCATTATTAAACATACCTGCCTTGTTACCTTATAAACATACCTGCCTTGTTACCTTATTAAACATACCTGCCTGTTTACCATTAAACATACCTGCCTTGTTACTTATTAAAACATACCTGCAGTGTTACCTTATAAACCCTACCCTGTTGTTAACCTTATTAAACATACCCTGTCTTTAGTACATCCTGCCGGTTACCTTATTAAACATACCTGCCGTGTTACCTTATTAAACATACCTGCCTTGTTACCTTATTAAACATACATGTTACCTTATTAAACATACCTGCCTGTTACCTTATTAAACATACCTGCCTTGTTACTCTTATTAAAAACATACCTGCCTTGTCTTTTATTAACCTACCTGCCTTGTTACCTTATTAAACATACCTGCCTTGTTACCTTATTAAACATACCTGCCGTGTTACTTATTAACATACCTGCCTTGTTACCTTATTAAACATACCTGCCTTGTTACCTTATTAAACATACCTGCCTTGTTACCTTATTAACATACCTGCCCTTGTTACCTTATTAAACATACCGCTTGTTACCTATTAAACATACCTGCCTTGTTACCTTATTAAACATACCTGCCTTGTACCTATTATTAACATACCTGCCTTGTTCACTTATTAAAAACATACCTGCCTTGTCCTTATAAACATACCGCCGTGTTACCTTATTAAACATAACCTGCCTTGTTACCTTATTAACATACTGCCTTGTTACCTTATTAAACATCCACTGCGTGTTACCTTATAAATACATACCTGCCTTGTTACCTTATTAAACATACCTGCCTTGTTACCTTATAAACATACATGCCTTGTACCTTATTAACATACTGCTGTTACCTTATTAAACTTACCTGCTTGTACCTTTAAACATACCTGCCTTGTTTACCTTATTAACATACATTGCCTTGTTACCTATTAAACATACGGCCCTGTTACCTTATTAAACATACCTGCCTTGTTACCTTATTAAACATCACTGCCTTGTACCTTAGATATAACATACCTGCCTGTGTTTACCTTATTAAACATAACCTGCCGTGTTACCTTATTAAACAATCTTGTACCTAAAAACATACCTGCCTTGTTTACCTTATTAAACATACCTGCTGTTACCTTATTAAAAATATGCTGTTACTTATTAAACATACCTGCCTTGTTCATTATAAACTACCTGCCTTGTTACCTTATTAAACATACCTGCCGTTACCTTTTGTAAAACATCCTGCCTTGTTACCTTATTAAACATACCTGCCTTGTTACCTATTAAACATACCTGCCGTGTGTGTTACCTTATTAAACATACCTGCCGTGTTACCTTATTAAACATACCTGCCTTGTTACCTTAATAAACATACCTGCCTTGTTACCTTATTAAACATACCTGCAGTGTTACCTTTTTAAACATACCTGCTTGTTACCTTATTAAACATACCTGCCTTGTTACCTTATTAAACAACCTGCCGTGTTACCTTATTAAACATACCTGCCTGTGTTACCTTATTAAACTAATGCTTGTTACTTATTAAACATACCTGCCGGTTACCTGATTAAACTACCTGCCTTGTTACCTATTAAACATACCTGCCGTGTTAACCTGTTATTAAAACATACCTGCCTTGTTACCTTATTAAACCATAACCTGCCTTGTTTACCTTATTAAACATACCTGCTTGTTACCTATTAAAAAATACCTGCCTTGTTACCTTATTAAACATACCTGCCTTGTTACCTTATTATTAAACATACTGCCTTGTTACCTTATTAACATACCTCTTGGTTACCTTATTAACATACCTGCTGTTACTATAACATACCTGCCTTTACCTTATAAACATACCTTGCCTTGTTACCTTATATTAAACATACCTGCGTGTTACCTATAAACATACGCCGTTACCTTATTAAACTAACCTGCCTTGTTTACCTTATTAAACATAAGCCTGTTACCTTATTACACATACCCTGCCTTGTTACTTATAAACATTACCTGCCTTGTTACCTTATTAAACATACCTGCCGTGTTACCTTATTAAACATACCTGCCTTGTTACCTTATTAAACATACCTGCCTTGTTACCTTATTAAACATACCTGCCTTGTTACCTTATTAAACATACCTGCCTTGTACCTTATTAAATACTCCGTTACCTATTAAAACATACTGCTTGTTACCATTAGTAAAACATACCTGCCTTGTTACCTTATAAAACATACCTGCCCTGTACCTTATTAAACATACCTGCCTTGTTACCTTATAAACATACTGCTTGTTACTTATTAAACATACCGCCTGTGTTACCTTATTAAACATACCGTGCCCTGTGTTACCTTATTAAACATACCTGCCTTGTACCATTATTAAACATACCTGCCTTGTTACCTTATTAAAAATACCTGCGTTACGTATTAACATACCTGCCTTGTTACCTTATTAAAACATACCTGCCTTGTTACCTTATTAAACATACTGCCTGACCTTATTAAACATATGCCTTGTTACCTATTAAACATACCTGCCTTGTTACCTTTATTAAAACATACCTGCCTTGTGTACCTTAATAACATACCTGCCTCTGTACCTTATTAAACATACTGCCTTGTTACCTTTATAAACATACCTGCTGTACCTATTAAACATACGTGCCTTGTTACCTTATTAAACATACCTGCCTTGTTACCTTATTAAACATACCTGCCTGTTACCTTATTAAACATCACTGCCTTGTTACCTATTAAACATACCTGCGTGTTACCTTATTAAACATACCTGCCGTGTTACCTTATTAAACATACCTGTCTTGTTACCTTATTAAACATACCTGCCTTGTTATATTATAAACATACCTGCCTTGTTAACCGTATTAAACATACCTGCCTTGACCTATTAAAGTACCTGCCTTGTACCATTAAAACATACTGCTTGTTACCTTATTAAACATACCTGCCTGTGTACCTTATTAAAACATACTGCCTTGTTACCTATTAAACATACCTGCCTTGTTACCTTATTAAACATAACCGTGTTACCTTATAAAACAACCTGCCTGATTACCTTATAAACATACCTTGCCGTACCTTATTAAAACATACCTGCCTTGTTACCTATATATTAAAACATACCTGCCTTGTTACCTTATTAAACCTACCTGCGTTGTTACCTTTTAACATACCTGCTGTTTACCTATTAAACATACTGCCTTGTTACCTTATTAACATACCTGCCGTGTTACACTGGATTAAACATACCTGCCTGTTACCTTATTAAACATACCTGCCGTGTTACCTTATTAACATACCTGCCGTGTTACCTTATTAAACATACCTGCCTTGTTACCTTATTAAACATACCTGCCTTGTACCTTATTAAACATACCTGCCTTGTACCTTGTATTAAAACATACCTGCCTGTTACCTTATTAAACATACCTGCCTTGGTACCTTATTAAACATACCTGCCTTGTTACCTTATTAAACATACCTGCCTTGTTACCTTAATAAACATACCTGCCTTGTTACCTTATTAAACATACTGCTTTTACCTATTAAACATACCGCTTGTTACCTTATTAAACATACGTGCATTGTACTTATTAAACATACCTGCCTTGTTACCTTATTAAATACTGCCGTGTTACCTTATTAAAACATACCTGCCTGACCTTATTAAACATACAGGCCTGTACTTATTAAACATACCTGCCGTGTTACCTATTAAACATACCTGCCTTGTACCTTATTAACTACTGCCTTTACCTTATTAAACATACCTGCCGTGTTACCTTATTAAACATACCTGCCTTGTTACCTTATTAAACATACCTGCTGTGTTACCTTTTTAAACATCACTGCCGTGTTACCTTATTAAACATACACTGCTTGTGTTACCTTATTTAACTTACCTGCCGTGTGTGTTACCTTATTTTACCTGCCGTGTTACCTTATGAAAACATACCTGCTGTGTTACCTTATTTAACTTACCTGCCGTGTGTGTTACCTTATTAAACATACCTGCCGTGTCCTTATTAAACATACCTGCCGTGTACCTATTAAAACAACCGCTTGCTTTAAGACCTCCTGTTACCTATAAACATACTGCCTGTTCTATTAAAACATACCTGCCCTGTTACTTATTAAACATACCTGCCTGTTACCTATTAAAACATACCTGTTACCTGGTAAACTCTGCCGTGATACTTTTTAAACATACCTGCCTTGTCCTTATAAAATACTGCCTGTTACCTTATTAAACATACCTGCCGTTGTACCTTATTAAACATACCTGCCTGTTACCCTATTAAACTACCTGCCGTGTACCTTATTAAAACTAACTGCCTGTTACCTTTAATAAACACTACCTGCCCTTGTTACCTTATTTAAAAACATACTGACGGTATTGACCTTTTCAAAATACCTGCCTGTTACCTTATTAAACATACCTGCTTGTACCTTATTAAACATAACTGCCGTGTAACTGTATAAAATACCTGCCTTGTTACCTTATTAAACATACCGCGGGTTACCTTATTAAACATACCTGCGTGTTACCTTTAAAATTCCTGCATTGTAAAAACCTTTATTTAAACATACCTGCCCTTGTTACCTATAAACTACCTGCCTTGTTAACCTTATTAAAACAGACAATGCCTTGTTACCTTATTAAACATACCTGCCTGTTACCTTATTAAACATACCTGCCTTGTACCTATTAACATACCTTGCTTGTTACCTTAGTAAACTACCTCCTGTTACCTTATTAAACAACTCCTTGTACCTTATTAAACATACCTGCCTTGACTTATTAAACAGTACCTGCCGTTACTCTTATTAAACATTACCTGAAACTTGTTACCTTAGAAACATACCTGCCGTGTACCTTATTAACATACCTGCCGTGTTACCTTAATTAAACATACTGCCTTGTTACCTTATAAAACATACTGCCTTGTTACCTTATTAAACATACCTGCCTTGTTACCTTATTAAACATACCTGCCGTGTTACCTTATTAAACATACCTGCTGTGTTACCTTATTAAACATCACTGCCGTGGACACTTCTAACATCACTGCTGTGTTACCTTTATTTAAATTAACCTGACGGTGTGTACTTATTTACCCCCGTTTCTCCCTGGTTACCTTTACCTATTTAACTACTGCCGTGTGTGTTACCTTATTAAACATACGCCGTGTTACCTATTAAACATACCTGGCCGTGTTACCTATTAAACATAACTGCTGGTTACCTTATTTGACCGCCGTGTTACCTTATTTACTGCTGTGTTACCCCACTTATTAAACATACCTGCCATGTTACCTTATTTACATACATACCTGCTGTGTTACCTTATTTAACTTACCGTGTCCCTAGTTACCTGGTGTGTTACCTTATTAAACATACCTGCTGTGTTACCTTATTTAACTTACCTGCCGTGTTACCTTATTTTACCTGCCGTGTTACCTTATTAAACATCACTGCTGTGTGACCTTATTAAACATACCTGCTGTGTTACCTTATTTAACTTACCTGCCGTGTGTGTTACCTTATTTTACCTGCCGTGTTACCTTATTTTACCTGCCGTGTTACCTATTGGCTAGCAGTCACCATTCTGCAGGCACTATTTAAGGCCTATCGTATAGTCAACTTTTAAGGGTAAGGCGTATTGTGAGTGATAGTGACCAATGTAGATTCAGACCACAGGACTTACCTCATCTCCGTCATACACCACGGTGTCCTGGACACTGTACATGGTGTCTGTATATTCCGTCTCATCTAGAAAGAGAGAGGAATCATGATGGGTGTTGATGTTATGGGTCTGGGAGGCCCAGTAATGGACACATATTTAATAATGGTGGGTCTATGGCCTGATCAGCTCCATACACATGTAGGGAACTGTAAACTAGTTTCCCTTTAGTCTTCTTGTTCTGACAGGATTTGGCCAGTAGAGGTCACTGTGTAAAAGTATAAACGAGAGAAAAACCATGTGCTCAGCCTCTTTCTACTTCCTGGAGTTTTCCCAGAGGAGAAGGGAGAGCCTGGGACCTAGATAACAGGTAGGCCCAGTTAATGTGAGATTAGATTCTGTTATAGATCACTCCAGGAGTGATAGATAGGAGCAGGGTAGCTAGTGAGCAGCCTGAGCTCCAACAAGAAGATTTAGTAAGGACTAGAGTCCTGGGTATCCCACCCAATAATAGGGACATAGTGCCAGACATAGGGGTAGAAGATTCCACTAAGTGACCTGAGAGCTGGGGTGGCACTAACAAGCTGATTGGTATTTATGGAGTTATATTTATACTCCTGATAAATAAGAGTCTTGTGCATAGAATTTGTATAAGGCTGACAGTCTCTGGAGCAAATTAACTACCCCCATTTTACTATCGCCTTATACACAGACATACTAACCACAGACCCCCAGTTAAATCCTCCCTGGCATTGAGACAACTGGATGGATCGGTACTCACCTATTTTGTGCAGTTTGGGTCTTTCTAGGCCACCGTCTCCCAGCGACTAAAAAAGAAAACAACATTTTATAACAAAAATCCCATCGTCCCTTCCTCCAATACCCCTCCCCCACTCCAACCCTCTGCCACCCACAATTCCCCACTATAGTACCCCTCACCCACTCCAACCCTCTGCCCACCCACAATTCCCCACTATAGTACCCCTCCCCCACTCCCCCTCTGCCACCCACAATTCCCCACTCCAATACCCCTCCCCCACTCCAACCCTCTGCCACCCACAATTCCCCCACTATAGTACCCCTCCCCACTCCAACCCTCTGCCACCCACAATTCCCCACTATAGTACCCCTCACCCACTCCAACCCTCTGCCACCCACAATTCCCCACTATAGTACCCCTCCCCCCCCCCACTCCCAACCCTCGCCACCCCATTCCCACTCCAGTACCCCTCACCCACTCCAACCCTCTGCCACCCACAATTCCCCACTATAGTACCCCTCCCCCACTCCAACCCTCTGCCACCCACAATTCCCCACTCCATTACCCCTCCCCCACTCCAACCCTCTGCCACCCACAATTCCCCTCCAGTACCCCTACCCCTCCCCCACTCCAACCCTCTGCCACCCACAATTCCCCACTATAATACCCCTCACCCACTCCAACCCTCTGCCACCACACAATTCCCCACTCCAGTACCCCTCACCCACTCCAACCCTCTGCCACCCACAATTCCCCACTCCAGTACCCCTCACCCACTCCAACCCTCTGCCACCCACAATTCCCCACTAAGTACCCCTCCCCCACTCCACCCTCTGCCACCCACAATTCCCCACTCCAGTACCCCTCCCCCACTCCAACCCTCTGCCAC
Organism: Hymenochirus boettgeri; assembly: GCA_019447015.1. NCBI lineage: Eukaryota > Metazoa > Chordata > Amphibia > Anura > Pipidae > Hymenochirus > Hymenochirus boettgeri. Next base: position 41,633 of record JAACNH010002169.1, read on the forward strand.
CCACAATTCCCCACTCCAATACCCCTCACCCACTCCAACCCCTGCCACCCACAATTCCCCACTCCAGTACCCCTCACCCACCCACAATTCCCCACTCCAGTACCCCTTACCAACACCATCCCCGCCACCCACAATTCCCCACTCCCAATATCCCTCACCACCCACTCCAACCCTCTGCCACCCACAATTCCCCACTCCAGTACCCCTCACCAACCCTCTGCCACCCCAATTCCCCACTCCATTACCCCTCCCACCCCCCTGCCACCCACAATTCCCCACTCCAATACCAACCCCCTGTCACCCCCCAATTCCCCACTCCATCCACCACTGACTGTTATGGTGAGGTCACTGTCCAGATGAGTTCCGGTCTTGTCCACACATGAACTGGATTCTTAGTCTGTACTGAGCTGGTCACCCAGAACTTTATTCAGGTTCTTCCTACTCACAAGCCCAGAAGAATATTGGAATCTGGGAAGGGGATTAATTAAAAGGAGGAATAAATAGAGGAAACGTCTCAATAATACAAGGAGTAAGAAAACTAAGAACGAACCTTCTGCATCCACAATGGGAAATTGTTTGAGGTCTGAAGATTTTAGGAGGCTCCGAATGTCCCGAAATCTAAATCCTTTCACTAAATATCGCAGGTCAGTCACCATGAAGTCTTCAGCGCAGATATCATGGGCACTGGGAACAAAACAATTATAATATATAATAATAACGTAATAATATAATAGACTATATATAATAATAATAATGTATAGTATAAATGGGATATATGGGGAGACTGTGTCCTATACACCGACACACACAGACCCTGTAACTGTCCTATAGTATAAATGGGTATATGGGGAGACCGTGTCCTATACACCAACGACACACACAGACCCTGTAACTGTCCTATAGTATAAATGGGATATATGGGAGACCGTGTCCTATACACCGACACACACAGACCCTGTAACTGTCCTATAGTATAAATGGGATATATGGGGAGACCGTGTCCCATACACAACACAACACAACCCTGTAACTGTCCTATAGTATAAATGGGATATATGGGGAGACCGTTTCCTATACACAGACACACACACCCTGTAACTGTCCTATGTATGATGGGATATATGGGGAGACCGTGTCCTATACACCGACACACACAACCCTGTAACTGTCCTATAGTATAATGGGATATAGTGGAGACCGGGTCCTATACAACCGACACACACAGACCCTGTAACTGTCCTATAGTATAATGGGATATATGGGGAGACCGGTCCTATACACAGACACACACAGACCCTGTAACTGTCCTGTATATAAATGGGATATAGGGGAAACTGTGTCCTATACACCGACACACACAACCCTGTAACTGTCCTATAGTAAAAATGGATATATGGGAGATGAACCGTGTCCTATACACCGACACACACAGACCCTGAACTGTCCTATAGTTAAATGGGATATATGGGGAGACCGTGTCCTATACACCGACACACACAGACCTGTAACTGTCTATAGTATAAATGGATAATGGGGAGACCGTGTCCTATACACCGACACACACAGACCCTGTAACTGTCCTATAGTATAAATGGGATATATGGGGAGACTGTGTCCTATACACCGACACACACAGACCCTGTAACTGTCCTATAGTATAAATGGGATATATGGGGAGACTGTGTCCTATACACCGACACACAGACCCTTAACTGTCCTTAGTATAAATGGGATATATGGGGAGACTGTGTCCTATACACCGACACACACACAGACCCTGAACTGTCCTATAGTATAAATGGGATATATGGGGAGACTGTGTCCTATACACCGACACACACAGACCCTGTAACTGTCCTATAGTATAAATGGGATATATGGGAAGACTGTGTCCTATACACCGACACCACCAACCCTTAACTGTCCTATGTATAAATGGGATATATGGGGAGACCGTGTCCTATACAACCGCACACACAGACCCTGTAACTGTCCTATAGTATAAATGGGATATATGGGGGAGACGTGTCCTATACACCGACACACACAGACCCTGTATCCTTAGTATAAATGGGATATATGGGGAGACTGTGTCCTTACACCGACACCACAGACCCTATAACTGTCCTATAGTATAAATGGGATATATGGGGAGACCGTGTCCTATACACCGACCACACCCAGACCCTGTAACTGTCCTTAGTATAAATGGGATATATGGGGAGACCGTGTCCTATACCAGACACACACACAGACCCTGTAACTGTCCTATAGTATAAATGGGATATGGGAACCGTGTCCTATACACCGACACACACAGACCCTGTAACTGTCCTATAGTATAAATGGGATATATGGAGACCGGTGTCCTATACACCACACACACAGACCCTGTAACTGTCCTATAGTATAAATGTATATGGGGAGACCGTGTCCATACACCCGACACACACAGACCCTGTAACTGTCCTATAGTATAAATGGGATATATGGGGAGACCGTGTCCTATACACCGACACACACAGACCCTGTAACTGTCCTATAGATAAATGGGATATATGGGAGAACCGGTGTCCTATACACCGACACACCACAGACCCTGTAACTTCCTATAGTATAAATGGGATATATGGGGAGACTGTGTCCTATACACCGACACACACAGACCCTGTAACTGTCCTATATATATATGGGATATATGGGGAGACCGTGTCCTATACACCGACACACACAGACCCTGTAACTGTCCATAGTATAACTGGGATATATGGGAGACCGTGTCCTATACACCGACACACACAGACCCTATAACTGTCCTATAGTATAAATGAGATATATGGGGAGACTGTGTCCTATACACCGACACACACAGACCCTGTAACTGTCCTATAGTATAAATGGGATATAGGGTTTACATTCTGCATAACGTAAGCACAGATATACCATTCTGTGTATATATAATTCATTGCACATAACAGGTTTATTTCACATGTCTTGTGAAATAAATACTAACACATTTACTTATGTAACACGTTGATTTGTCGTATTACGTAAACTGAAAGAACGTTATTTATGACCATTGTGAAGAGGAATTGTTCAGTCAATTACATTGAGAGACTGAATGGGGGGGTGTCCATGGCCTTTCCTGAGTCTATCCCTAGGATTTAGAGGAATGCAATGGAATTACTAGAGGTTGCAGAAACACTGAGGAGGCCTGTGGAATTGTGGGATTTCCCAGGTGACCTTATTTCAATGGTTTGGGAGTTTTCAGTTTATATTGTCGCCTGATTATTGGTTTGAACTATATGGAGGAAACATTAGGAAGCAGAATTTACAAAGCCAATAAAACAGGTGGCACCAGACTGGGTACCATACTCCCAATCCCTAATATTAAACATGGATCCATGAAAACCCCATGGCATGTAGATAGGGAGAACAATATGGGGCTCTGCACACAGAGTTACTAATCTACTAAACACCACACACTATCAATACAAAGTAATGCGACAATAATTAGGGCTGTTAAATTAAAATATTGTTCCAGGCAGTCGATTATCTTCTATCTATCTTATCCATCTTATCGCCCAACCAATCAGTAAGGAGTAATCTTCTCCATCTTATCGCCCAACCAATCAGAAAGGAGT
>JAACNH010002170.1:0-45275 GCA_019447015.1 Hymenochirus boettgeri
GTGCATTTGTCCCTGACTGTGCGGATGTCTGTCTGGGTGTTTGCCGTCTGTCTGTTTTGCCTGTCTTTTAGAGTGTCTTTCTATGTGTTTTGCTTGTTTGTGTGATTGTCTGTCTGTGTGTAGAGGGTATGTCTGTGTTTCTGTTTGCCTGTCTGTGTGTCTGTCTGTGTGAGTATCTGTTTTTGTTTTCCTGTCTGTTTGAGTGTCTGTCTTTTTTTTTTCCTGTTCTGTGTGAGTGTCTGTGAATTTGAGTGTCTGCCTGTCTGTGTTTGCCCATCTGTGCTAGTGCCTGTCTGTCTGTGTGTGAGTGTGTGCTTGTCTGTCTGTGCTTGTGTTTGCCTTTCTGTGTGTGTATGTCTGGGTGTGCGTTTGCCTGACTGTGCGGATGTCTGTCTGGGTGTTTGCCTGTCTGTCTGTGTTTGCCTGTCTTTTAGAGTGTCTTTCTATGTGTTTGCTTGTTTTGTGTGATTGTCTGTCTGTGTGTAGAGGGTATGTCTGTGTTTCTGTTTGCCTGTCTGTGTGTCTGTCTGTGTGAGTATCTGTTTGTTTGTTTTCCTGTCTGTTTGAGTGTCTGTCTTTTTGTTTTCCTGTCTGTGTGAGTGTCTGTGAATTTGAGTGTCTGCCTGTCTGTGTTTGCCCATCTGTGCTAGTGCCTGTCTGTCTGTGTGTTTGCCTGTCAGTCTGTGCGTGAGTGTCTGTCTGTGTGTTTGCCTGTCTGCCTGTGTGTGAGTGTCTGTCCATGTGTTTGCCTGCCTGCGTGTCTGTCTGTGTGTTTGCCTGTCTGTGTGCTTGCCTGTCTGTCTGTGTGTCTGTCTGCGAGTGTCTGTCTGTCTTTGAGTGTCTGTCTGTGCGTTAGTCTCTGTCTGTGTGAGAGTCTGTCTGTGTGAGTGTCTGTGTGTTTGCCTATGTGTCTGTATGCCTGTCTGTGTTAGTGTCTGTTTTCCTTGAGTTTCTGCCTGTCCTCTGTGTGTTTGTTTGTCTGTGTAAGTGTCTGTCTGACTGGGTGTTTTCCTGTCTGTGTGGGTGTCTTTTTGCCTGTCTGCACGAGTGCTTATCTGTAAGTGTGTGAGTGCCTACTTCTGTCTGTATGAGTACCTGACAGAGTGCCTGTGTAAGAGTGTGTAAATGCCTTTCTGAGAGAGTGTGTAGTGCCTGCTAGAGAGTGTGTAAGTGCCTGTCAGAGGCGTGTGTGAATGTCATAAGTGTGGGAATGCCTGTATGATCAGGGGTACACCTACTATGGAGCAAACTGAAATGTTTGCTCATGACATGGCACTGTGGTCCCCTATAAAGACATCAGTCTGTTAAATAAAAAACCTGTGGGTGCAGGAGAAGTGCTGTCATGTGACCACTCAAGCCCTGCTCAAGGTAAGTGCCTCTGTGTCTATGTGGGCACTGCGGGCACATTTTATTACCAAGTCAGTGTGGGCTGGGCATGGAGGAATCTTATATGGACTGTCTGTGTGGGCTGTACATGAGGGTATTTTATATTTACTAGTATGAGTGGGCGGGCATCTTATATTTATAAATCTATGTTTAGTCAGACCACCAGTTCACCAGTCAGTGCTAAGGGAAGTGAGCCCACCATGTAGTCATCCCTCCGGTTCATTAGCCAGTGTAGTAAGCCCTACAATTCATTAGCCAGTTTTGGTCAGCCCTCCAGTTTATTAGCCAGTATACTCAATTCAACAATGTAAAATGGTAATAGTGGTCTTTAAAATGGGCTGTACCTTGAAGTTGGCGTTACTTCAAAAGTGAGTGTGGCTTTTTAAAAGCGGATTTGGTCTAAAATCTTTGGCACACGCTCACACGTCTTGCATTATTCCTCTATTTTGTATTTCAAATTATAAAAACTCTACCCAAACCCAACATCTTGAAACACATGCAGCAAGGATTAATCAGAATGTTCATAGTTTAAATGCAATCAGACTGCAGTTGGCACGCCCAGCTGATGTTATTTCTCAAAATTGTCCTCCAGTCAGTAGATGATCTGGGAACAGGGATCAACTAGACAGAAAGATACCCAGATACCTGATTTAATTCTTTTTGACCCGCATGCAAACCAATGACATCTAGAATCTCACTATTAATTCTCCCTATAACACTGCATACAATTATTTCATAATAATTCTTTTTTTCTTTGTCATGAAAAAAACTTATTTAACCTGGATATTTTATGGGTTTAATCGAGCTAATATGATGAGACACATAATTTTGCAGGAACACAGAATATATAAACACACATTTTTCACTTTTTGTAGATCGCATGACAGAATAAATTGTTTTATTCTGCTCTGGATTAACAAAAATGACTTTCTGCTTGTCCACAGCCTCATATAGGGATAATTATATTAACATGTTTTCCTGCTTCAAATTTCTGATCCCCTGTGGGTGTTTAGTGTGGGTGGAGACATAAGGCTGTCACTTTAGACTCCAGCTTGGCTCCAGATGCATTGTCCAGATAGAAAAACAAGTTATCTGGAGAAAATATGTTCTAATTTATCAGATTTTCTTATTGAGTGTACAGATTTCTCTTATAGTTAACAATGTTTTTTTTAAAGATTTTGAAGAAATACATTTCTGGGGGATACTGTAAGTAACACTGTAATAATAATTTTTTAATTGTTATTAGTTGCCATTAAATAGACACTTACTTAAAGCTTCAGTACTACTGGTGAATGGCTTGTGGTGGCTAGCAGGTCTCTTTTTGCAATACAGCAATACACAGCAGCCACAAGCAAGGTATTAAAATCACGTTAACCGATATTGAACCGGTTAGCGTAACTTTAACCCCTCTTAGGAGTGAATAGGGCTGAATGTCAATATTATTGTTAATTTTTTTGTGTAGAATGAAATACAAAAAAAATGCATTCTGGACTTATCTTTAACATGTTCTAATTGCTCTTCTGCCTGAATGCCCAAGAATAGATGTCACTTTCGGAAGGGATATATTGTTTAAGGATCCTAGCTAAACGTCCCATCAGAAGGCTTGTATAGATGTGTGGTTTTTTTTATAACAAGTTATAGTTTGTATACAAGGAGTAATTTGTCAGCTTGTCTATGAGATGCACAAAGTTTTACTTAAGGGGCATGTCCACTCCAAATCTAAATTTTCCCTAGTGCTGGTCCATATGTATAGTTTAAAAAAATCCTTACCTTACAATACTGCTCCTTATGGTTCCCTCCAGATTCCATCTGGCTGCCACTTCTCCTAGTGTGAATCCCTTTTAATTAATGATCCTTAGGGTTGCCCACCCCCGACCACTGTTTTATACTAAAAAAAATTCTGGTTTATACTTACGCCCTTCGCACCTACCTTCACATCACAGCCAGCAGCCGTGTCTGTGGTTGGCTGCCAGTCTGGCCCCTCTCTGCTGTTTCCGGTTAGCAAGAGAAGATAGTCGCGGGAGCGAAGGGACTGTAAGTAACTTTCAGAAAGTTTTTTTTTAGTATTATTAGGCGGTTGGGGGTGGGCAACCCTAAGGATCATTATATTAAAAGAAAATTTCAAGTGGACATGTGGACATGCCCTTTAACTTTTATTGCATTGCATATGTGTACACCATACTGGATTTCCATCAAATCTCAGTCCAGAGTGTCAGTGTCTAAAGAGGGTATTAACTGAAGTGTGAAGCCAGATTGATCTGCTCTGAAGGTTTTATTCACTTTCAGATAGGTACACTACTTAAATGCATTGCACAGCTGTGCTAAGATCAGGTCCACTTCATTATTCTCCCTCTGCAGCTCTGTATCTGTACGTGTTGTTTTCTATCAGTACTATTAAAGGAGAAAAATATGCAGATGGAATGCAATGACAGACTGTGGCAGATTAAAAGCAATTTTTAGGAGATTTGGGCATATTGAAAACAATATCTAGAAGACTGTGGCAGATTAAAAGCAATCATGTGGAGCTTGTCACCACACATGAAGTCACAATTTATTACAAGCTCCAAAAGATTGCATTTGTTCTGCCACAGTCTCTTAGTTTGCCCAAATCTCCTAAAAATTGCTTTAGATCTGCCACAGTCCCTGACAGATTGAATTCCATCTGCATACCCTTTAATATTACCCCTTTAATTTTTACACTATAGAAACAACATACAGACTGATGTTGTAAGAAAAATTGCGCTACTGATGCTGTCAATTCCTTTGCAAGACTTCCCAGTCCCAGTCAGGTAAGATGTGCGCATTATGACTTTGGTGGAAAGGCCTTTTCTACATAGGCTACACCGCACTATTTTTCAAATAAGTGAAAAACCCAATGTACCACCCGATGTACTAATTTGCACTCATTTGGCCGGATAGTGGACGACACAGCATCGCCCCCATAGTGCAGAGCTGCAGGGGAGTATAATGAAGTGAACCTGATCTTAGTACAGTGCAATGTATTTCTCAATAGTGTACCTACTGTAGCTGAAGGTAAATGAAACCTTCAGAGCAGATCAATCCGGCTTGACCCTTTTGCTTATATCGCAATCAAGATCCTCAGACTCTGGCTTAGCTTGAATGAGAGTTAAATGTAGATAACAATAATCCAATGTGTGAAACTATTTCCTATATGAGGAAGTAAGGCTGGAAACGGGGTGATCTACTATGTACAATTGACAGTAAAAACCAAACATGGGAAATTAAGACTTTAATATAGGGGAGTCTAAAAGTGTGTCCATGGGATTTAATAAGTTTGCATGCACACGTGTTTAAACTTACAGACTCCAACATTAATTTCAGTAGCAACACAGTATCCTTTCCATCATCCATCTTGAATTGACATAGACAGTACAGTGAAACAGAATTTATTATTGCAATCAACATAAAAAAAAAAAAAACTGGATTAAACAAACCATATGTTTCAAAATTGCAACAACATTGTTTTCAGTGTAGCTTCTCATTACAATGATATTTGATGGATACATTTTCTTTCTAAGAGAAGAAGGTATTAAACAATGTAAGGGCATGTTTCCATAAAGCACAGTTCCCCGTACCTTAAATGTATCATGTGTATAGAGATTTGTTTTGTTTTTTTATAAAATTCACATAACTTTCCCTTTTATGTTTTTTAACCTCCATAATTTCAGTGAAATGGCAAATTGCAAGTGAAAGTAATGATTAAGCATAAATGAACTCCTTACCCTCAGAACAGCAAACCATGCAGGCTCAGCATAACAATTTTATGCAGGTACCTAAATGCTTATAATTGACCTACATACTATTTCATGCACCATGCAGATGCACTTTAATAAGTAGTGCATAAATTACCACTGAAAGGTGTTTATTTGAGTGTGTTATTTAAAAAAAAATATTTACATAGTTACATGCCTTCACTGCCTTTTGATTTCAAGGGGATCAGTTTAAATAGACCTCCCCTGCTGTGTATTGTTCTTGCCATTTGGTTGACTCTGATGATACTTCAAGGATTAAAGTGCTTGCAAAGATGAAACTGCTTTTGTTTGCAATATATAATATACGTGTGTGTGCGAGTGTGTTGTGTGTTATAACAGTGTCAATTTGCTGTCCGTTCAAATAACTCAACATACAGCTAATATGTATAAACTGCTGGCAACAAAAGTGAGTACACAACTAAGTGAAAAATGTCCAAATTGTGCCCAATTAGCCATTCCTCTCCCCGGTCTCCTGTGACTTGTTAGTGTTACAAGGTCTCAGTTGTGATTTGGGAGCAGGTGTGTTAAATTAGTATTGCTCCTCACAGTATCTCATACTGGTCACTGAAGTTGAACAAGGCACATAAAATTTTCTTAGGCTATAAGAAGATTGACAACACCCTGAAACCAAGCTGCAGCATGGTGGCCAAGACAATACAGTGGTTTAACAGGATAGGTTTCACTTGGAACAGGACTTGCAATGGACACCCAAACAAGCTGATTGCACCTGCTCAACAAACAGACTAAGGCATGGATTACTGAAACCATGTCCTGTGGACTGATTAGACCAAGAAAAACTTGTTTGGTTCAGATGGTGTCAACCATGTGGTGTGGCAACCCAGGTGAGGAGTACAAAGACAAGTGTGTCTTGCCTACAGTCAAGCATGGTGGGGGATGTGATGGTTTGGGGCTGCATGAGTACTGTTGGTACTGGGGAGCTGCAGTTCATTAAGGAAACCATAAATGCCAACATGTACTGTGACATACTGAAGCAGAGCAGTGTCCCAGGTACCCTTCGGACCCTAGGACACAGAGCATTATTTCAACATGATAACAACCCCAACACACCTCCAAGATGACCATTGACTTGCTAAAGAAACTGAGAGTTGCTGGACTGGTGCTGGACTGACCAAGCATGTCTCCAGACCTAAACCCCATCGATCATCTGTGGACTCCTCCAATGTAAGGTGGAGAAGCGCAGGGTAATAATGGTAGCCACACAAAATATTGACAGTTTGGACTTTTTTCACTTATTGGTGTGTTGGCAGTGGTTTATACATTAATGGCTGTATGTTAAGTAATTTTAGGGAACAGCAAATTTACATTTTTATAGAAGATTTACAACCTGACTACTTTTACATTGTATCAAAGTGTCATATCTGCTGTATTACCCCATGAAAATATATAGTGGATAATGCACCCCCAACTGTAAATTATAAGGATATTAGAAGTCACCGAGGAGTTCCGTGACCATATAAAAGAACGAGGCCCAGGCCGAGTACCTTTTATACAGGGCACGAACTCCAAGGTGATCTAATATCCCTTTAATTTACAGTTGGGGTGCATTATTTATTATAACCTACCCCTTTGTGGCTTCTGGTTTCCTCTCTCCTGGACTGCTGTAAGATTAATGGCTATAATCTTACAGTTCCTCCCATAGAAACCCACTACAGGGGTAGGTTATTAATAAAAATATTTACAAAAACGTGAAAGACCCTGGAGTGCACCTCTATGTAACTCGTATAAATATATACATGTATGCTTATTGCTTTCACGGTACCTGCAGAATAAATGGCCACATCCCAATTTCACCTCAAGGGAAAAATTCTTGCTATGTTTCTATGTTAATATCAGATAACCATCATCTTCAAACTAAAATAGTCAAACTGAGGCACTTAAAAAATATTATACAAGACATTCTTCTATCAATAAAAATATAATATTTAAAGCTAATTAGTTCAGTAATTTTTAAAAGGAATATGGAATTTGACCTAGAGAGTACAGTTCATTTACAAGGAAAGCTAACTGATTTATAACGGTTAGCGCCAATTTGCGTCAGCTGTGTGAGTAACGTAAGAGGCACTCGCACGCCATCGCAAACCAATTTACCAGACCTGCGCATATGTTTGCACATAAGTATTTAACGCCAGCGGCACCAAATACTTATGTGCGGGTCGCACAGCCTCTGGTAAATCTTCAAAGAGAGATTTGCCCAGAGCTTGCGCCCACAAGTGTCAAGTAATGATGTCAGAAGCTCCTGCATAATTGTATATCAACTGGCATGTTTACGAGTAGTCGGAGCTCTAGGTAAATCCCCATTACCTGCAGAGTGACTTTAACAACTGCAATTATAAATTGGAAATACAGTTTGGGGAGATTAAGGGTAACTTTGGTTTCCATACAAGTGTCTTCTTTCAAAAAGAGTCCTCTTAGGCCTCTCAACACAGATAAGGATGTACAGGGTTATTCAATAAATTCTTATTGTTTAAAATGGTGCTAATTTTGCCCCAACCAATCATATCGTATTTACCATTTGAAAGCTAGCATCTGATTGGTTGGGGCAAAATTAGCACCATTTTTAACAATAGAAACTTTTATTGAATAACCCTGTATATCCTTATCTTGTTTGAGAGGCATAAGAGGACTCTTTTGAAAGAAGACGCTTGTATGGAACCAAAGTTAACCTTTAATCTCCCTGATTGGCTCTAGCTGTTGTAAATCCAAAGTGCACTGTTTCTGTGTCTCTTTGACAGGCATGTGTTATAAGCTGTGTCACATACCCTACTCTCAAAAATCTCTTTTTTCAAGCTAGTTAAATCAATATCTATGTGTTTCCTTTACCCATGGACCCCTAGGAGATAATTTTGGGTGTGAGGCTTATGTTGCAATTGATGATGCTCTGTCTCAAGGGTAGGATACAACTGGGTATAATCGTATCTGTTGCTGGTGAGGTCACAACTCACTGTGTAAGCAGGAAGCACCACCCTTTATACTGTTGTAAGTGGATGGACTGCAGCAGAAGGATGTTCCTGGAGTCATTAAAAAGTAGTATTGTGCTCTTTTTAATAGAGGGCACTTTTATGGAGAAACATTTCCCCTTTAATCTACTTCGTGTTGTGGAAATAGAAAATCTGAGGTGTCTCAGACTTTTAAAAGCATAGCAGAATGAAGGCATTTGAATAGTGAAGATATTGTCCTTCCTGATAGTGATAGTGTCCTTCCTGCTTTATTGTTTGACAAATTTTATTTTTGTTTATAAATGACTTGTGTACGCTTGCACTCACTGACGTTATATCGTGTGCTCTGCAATATCACGCGTGCACACCGCACCAAAGGAAACTGCTTTTTTGAGGCTTAAAAGAAGGAGATCCAGGAAGTCGGCTAAAGAATCTACAATGCAGATCCAAGATGTCACAATTTTAACATCAGGAAGGTAGGCTCAGGAGGACCTAGGGGGAACAGATTTTTTAAGCTGCTGCTTCCAATTAAACTTAATTGCTTTTACGGTGTAGTTATCCCTTAAGAGCTCTGTCTTTGCTAATGACAAGAAATTATTAGTGCATTGGCAAAACAAGATGAGCGCAACTGCTGCAAGCATATCTAGACATATTGTCAAAAATGGGCAGTAGAGTGGTAGATTAGTTGTATGTATGTAATGTATATGTTATTTATATAGCACCATTAGGGTGCAGTGCTATACAATATAGATTACAAAAAGTCATACAAGGAGGACAGTAAATGAATAAATAATAAATAAGTAATATATAATAAGTATTAGCATCATGAATTATACAAGTGCTTAAACATGTAACATGAGGAAAGAGTCCTTGCCCCTTAGAGCTTAAAATCTACTTAGGTGGGTAACATACAGATACATAGGAAAGGGTGGAAGTGCTAATGTAATAACTGTGCAGTATCAACAGCCCTATGTTGTGCTGTGCTCAGAGAGATAGCTTGACAGGCAGATTTAAACTTGTTTTTGAGTTTCTTGACGTGAGAGAGTGGAATAGATTCCAGAGGCGGGAGCCAAAAGGAAAAAGGTTTAAGGTGAGGCGTGTGAGTGGGGTGTGTGTGTCTATATAAGAGATGTTCTGTGATGAGCGGAGGTGTGCGGGCAGGGACATGTGGAGACACTAGAGAAGAATAAAGAGGGACAGCAGATGGAAGGGATTTAAATGTTAAGAAGGATTTTGTAGATAATGCATTTTTAATGGAAGCCAGGTAGATGTGCGCAGAGAGGAGATTTAATATCCCGACTGTTAGAGGCGAGACAATGCGTGCAGCAGAGTTAATTATGGACTGAAGAGGAGAAAGATGGGAACAGGAAGACCAAAAAGCAAAGGGTTACAGTAATCCAGATGTGTAGGATGAGTTAATGGAGAAGCTAGCACTAGTTGGAAGAGAAAGGAATCTACGGATCTTCACAATGTTATAAGAAACAAAGCGTCAGGTTTAGCAACATAGTTAATGTGATTGGAAAGGAGAGAGAGGGTCAATAATAACCCCTACGCAACGTGCCGACTGAATAGGGTAAATTGGGGGTTTGTTCCACAGAAATGGAAAAGGGTGGGATAGGACAAGGTTTAGTGGAAAATGATTATTTTTGTTTTTAATCAGGTTTAATAGATGTAAGGTGCTGCTTATAGGGGTTAACAATCCTTGATAGTTACTGCCTATACTATACTCATGGGTCTGTGTTAAGTTAATTCCTGTTGGACATTTTTTGTAAGTTCTGGTTAATAGCTGTAATAAACCATGCCAGGCCGCAATAGCTAGAGCTAGCAAGATATTGTCTTCTATAAAGAGGGGTATAGATTCAAGGGAAAAAATCTTATTTTCCCTCTTACATAGTATTGGTAAGACATCATTTGGATATGCGATAACATTTTGGAATCTGTTTATAAAAAGGACATCACAGAAATGGAAAGAAATCAGAGAAGGGCAACTGCATTTAAAAGAGAATGGAGGACTTGTCTAAGAGGAATGGACTAATAGACGCATTGGGGCTTTTTAAAAGAAGGAGAGAACAGAATAAACTCTGATTCACTGTTGACCAAATAACACTGAAGGGACTCAAGACATGCTTTAAGATTAGATGAAAAATAAATGTAATCTTAAGGTTAAGAAATGTTTCTTTCAGTGAAAAGGTAAACCGTGTGAACGGTCTTTCAGCTGATGTGGTAATGCAAGTATATTGGATAGTTTCAAGAGTGGCTAATAGGTATCTAAAAAACAAAAATATTGAGAATTACTGGTACTCATAAATATAGTTTCTTCTTGATCCGGATATTCCAGATTGCCATTTGGAGTCATGAAAGACTTGTTTTTTTTTTTTCCTTCCTTTTCATCGACAGTTAGTCAAAGGGTCACGGGTCACCTAAAAGGTTGGACTAAATGGACAAATATCTTAATTAACCTACAATACTGTGTTACTATGTATGTTACTACTTTACAGTAACAAATTCTAAAGAATCAGTTGAGGAGATTGACACCTGTTCAACCACTTATTTATGCAAATGGGGAATAGTCCCACTTCAAAACACTTCAAGACTTTACAAATGGAATTTCACTTTACATGCTTGTTGGCATAGAAAATGACCAGATTGTCTCTTTCAAAGTTGACATATCTGGCACTTAGTCTGTCTAGGCTGTGTCGTTATCCGTGGGATAATTTATTTAGGTGTTGTGCTAAAATGTTGTCAAGATTACTGGATTCATAATTAATTAGTAAAGGAGTGGCAAGAGTCTGGATATAAGAACGTTTGTGTCTATAATTGATGAACAGACATAACATTCGACGCCTTATAGAAGAGATTTTTTCCCCCCAGTTAAATATTCAAGTAGAATCTATTAAAATGGCCCTAATTGAGGAACTGTTGCTAATGAGTTATAACGGGTGATCAGGGAGATGCGTATGGTCATGTTTTTTCACTGTATTTATTTGTAAGTGGCTAGGTATAAAGCAGTTTATGAATACACCGTTGCTGTTTATGAGGTTGGGTCATGTTTTGGTCCTTTGCCATAGTGCATTGTACAGTTATTCTCTAATACAATGGGGTATTTGGTCATTTCTTATTACATGGAATAATTTGAAGAACTGTCTACTACAGCTTTACAGTTAAATGGATCATAGTATCAAGCTTAGGTCAATGCATTAAAAGAGACAATCTCACTGAACATCAGAACAGCCACACACCGGGACCAAAATGACTAACATAAATCTTGTAAACTGAAAGGCAAAGTGTTGTCCAAGGCAATGTAGGAGGCGCTGTGCTAACTTTTTTCAAACCATATTGAAACCAACATACACTGGTCACTTAGTGAGCACAAAAGCACACATTAGGCACTAAATCAGAATGAAAATGTGACATTTTAGAGCTATGTCTCTTTCTTGATGGGACATCATGGGACCACTTTGTTCTCAGTTTAAAGCTTAAAACTCCTGAAAATCCTTTGTTCTTTGTCACAAAGTACCCACACCTGATTCAGTTAACAACGGTATGGTAAGAAGCTAGTCAGTTGACTGAAACAAGGAGATTTAGCACTGTTTGCAGAGCTACGTAATATCATAACCTAGGGGTAACGTGAACGGGAAAAAGTTTATGATGTACATCACAGTACGGGATCACTATTTCCTTATTACATACAGTCTTAAATTGAGGCTCTCTTAAAAACCCACATGTAGGGGTACCTGCAGACGCACAGTGCTCATCCAGGGACATGCTAACTAACTAATAAAATGTACTCCATGTATTGCAATGTTTTTAAAAATGTTTTAAACATTTAAAGGGCAAGTTTAGGCAAAAAAACCTCCCCCCTGCTCCTATATCGAGCAAAAACAGGAGTAGAGAGGCTCTGCTGACATCATGTCAGCCCACAGAGCGACAAGGAGCGGCAAGGGACCGGGTTAGGTAAGTCATATCAGGGGCATCTTTGGCATTTCTGTATAATGCATTATATGAATTTTTTTTTTTGCCTGGACTTGCTTTTAAAATTTCAAGCAAACCAAAAAAGGAGTCATAACTATATAGATATTGCTTTTTTTGGTCTGCCCTTTTATACAGAATAGCATTTACCTTTATTTCACATACTTATTGAGCCTTTGGTTAAGGAATTTTCAAACTCTTCTGTTCACAGAAAGGAAGCGGAAATTCTGTGAAACGCGTCAGGTCACCTCCCTTCTCCCCGTGTGAGCGGGTCCTTATTTGGTTGTGATGTTTACACTAATCAAAAAAAATTAAGTGTTACTTACCCTCAGCATTGTTCCTATATGGAGGCTGAGCCTTACCTGTTCTATTCTTTTCTGTTCACAAGTAAAAGTTTTTAAAGAAATCTTCTCTTTTCAACTCTATGGGTTTTATTGGGGACAAGGTGTTTAATACAGTTATGCTAAGGTTCCTGTCACAGGAAATTCAACTTCTGTCACATTTGACTGAGCAGAGCAGTCTGGTCATAATACAAAGGGAACAGCTTGTCTGGTTTCATATACATATTTCACTTATATATATTTACCATAAAACCATCGGCATGTCACCATGGTGTGTTACAGTTCACAAACCTACCAGCAGGCACGGCTGTACAATTAAACTATAATAATTACTGTTCATTACTATCACGTACAGGTAGAAATATAACTGCGTACGATAGAATATACTGATCACGTCTCACAGAGGCAGAATTCCTTAGTTCTAATTAGAGCATTTAGAGATTCGACTAATTTTAAATATTGTTAATTATAAGATAAACAATGCAAAAAAAAATACAGAAAATATAACACAGACCATAAGCAACAATAAACAAATGGGAAGAAACTGAAATATAATAGTCTAAAAGGGCAATGCACCAACGGGCACACCGCTCCTGTTTTAGAGTTTAAGTGTCACGCTATC
Organism: Hymenochirus boettgeri; assembly: GCA_019447015.1. Lineage (NCBI taxonomy): Eukaryota > Metazoa > Chordata > Amphibia > Anura > Pipidae > Hymenochirus > Hymenochirus boettgeri. The sequence goes on from JAACNH010002170.1 coordinate 13,049, forward strand.
CATGTTTATCGTTAGTGTGACTTAACTCATGGTGGCGGCTGCGTGCCAATGTAAAGTTAACAGTGCAGCCTCCGCAAGCGATGTTATATGCCCAGAGCGACATTTTATGCGTCACTTTAAACGCCAGCTAACTGGCTCTAAAAGCGCTGTAATAGAAGATTACTAGTTAGCGATGCTCCGTTAGCCGATATCGGCATACAATATCGCTGGGCTGTTTGCACCGGGGTGGCGATCGGCTCTCGGAGCTTAGCCCTGCTAGTGTCCCAAATGTTAATAGATAAAGCTGAGGAAATAATCCTTGTAAAATGGAGTCCAAAGTTGTTTCCGAGTTTCGGCCCTTGAAATAATTATTAATAGTCCAAAGTTAGATGGTAAAGAGAGTTTCCTCTTTGGGTTTTTAGATACATTCTTATACTTTTGGACAGGAGTGTAACCAGTTATCCACACCCAATCATGGAAGGTATGGTCTGAACGAGAGTGCTACCACTCCAGGTGGTCTCTGACATACCCACAGATTGCTACTCCCTGCAAAATCCCGTATTGCGGCTGGGTATAACACACCACTCACAATCCGTACTCCAGGGTGGTTAGACAGATCATAGATACCAACTTAGCGTTCCTGTTTATTGATCATCAAACAACCGTAAGTTTCTCTCTCACATTCCATACCAGTTAGACATGAGCGTTTGGATTCCAGTAAACGGCATTTGCTCCTGAGTCCCACTTAAAAAACAGTTTACGTATATTAAGGTGTGGAAGCGATATGAATCACACACGTATTTTGTTTTCTAGCATGGATATAATTGGTATAAAGTGATTCAGTATTACTAATATATGTATACAACACCACACAAGAAAAACAGCAATCACAGGACTGAGGGCTAGCGACATTACAGCAATTTTGGTGCGTTTGCATTCGCGTCTGCGCATGCCTTGTGCATGCATTTTTTCTAACTTGCAATACGCATCACATGCGATCACCCATTTTTATGCGCTATCGCATGCGATTCAGAAATCGCATACACAGGAATCACACACACCAATCAGGTGTGATTGTGTGTGTGGTGCAGTGTGGCCATGTCCTTATAGCAGATCGGAGATTTTCAAACTTTTTTAGTCTGAGGCACATGGCAATTTATTATTTTTTTCATGGCATCTTTGTTCCCATGCGTGACTCCCGAAAGTTTATAGTATTTTATTCAGTTCGTCCGAGCATATTTAATTCGGTAAATAAACACAAAATTGCTCAATTTAGATTTATTTTAAAATTCATTTTATTAGAACTGTAAAAATATTTTTTACTAGCAAAATGTGAAAACACAACTTTGTCTCTCCCAAGAAACACCAGGGTGCCCTGAAACAGGGTTTGGGAAAAGTACGTTTTGTGCAGAAATAAGAGAGGTTTCAGATCTGATCCTTTTTGTTTACAGAGATCTGCAGAGTAACATAAGACTATTCCTTTGTGATAACTTTGTTAATAGATTCCATGCCCTGTTCACTTGCAGAAGTTGTAAGTTCTTCTAGGGCTTAAGCACTCGCTTATCTAGTTTTAGTCAGAACAAACTGCCCTGGGATCAACACCCACCCCACCCCATAACAAAAATCTCTTGCTCAACCCTTCATCTGTAACCTTTTCTGCAGGCAAATGCTAATTGAAAAAAGAACACCCACTAATCTTCAAATTTAAATGCATTAACAAACCATCTTAAACTAAATTGTTGTTTCACCATTCCCTTTTCCCCAACAGATTTAAGAAACTGCAATCCTATTAAGAACACTTGACTGTTTACTCAGCAAGAGAACTACAGGCTGTATCTACTGAAATGTGCTTCAAGATGCCCAGCCCAGTAAAGGTGCAGGATGTTATTTAGCAATCTTTGAATATAATTTGAAGAAGAAATGAAAATTGCACAGTCTCTTGCTGATTTAACTGTCTCTTTTGTAACAATTTCCTTCCTATACACTTTCTTCTTTTTTTTTTGTTGATCATCCACTTTTTTTGTCTATATTCAGGAAGAAAAAAAAGGAATAACCCTAATTTTTCTTTTCCAAAACAGTGAAAATTCTAATATCTTAGTGTACCCTGAAAAATGTGGGGTTTGTGTTATAAATAAAAATTCACCACTATATTATTTTCTGTTTGTCCATCCATCTGTCTGTCTGTCTCTAAAAGATGAACCCCAAAATATGACAAGGAAAACAATTCTCAGTTTCTTCTTCTTTCTTTCTTCTTCTTGCTTTCTATATTTTTTAAATATAAATTTCTTTCTATAAAATTCATGATTAAAGCGTGCTTTAAATGCATACTTGACCACACACTCTACAAAGGATTTTTGTATGTCTGGAATGATTACAGTACAGAAAACAAGCTGGGATCACAAAGCTTGTTTATAAACATGTCATTCTTTTAAGCTAAAAAAGTTGATTTCTTTTGGTAGTCACTAAGAATACAGACACCTATTGTTTTGTGAAATCTATTGGATCTGCTTTTAGTTTGCCTGATTGCCTAGCTTTAGTATACATTTTTCATTTGACAGCTTTAAAGAGCAGCTTGTCCTGACCACAGAATTACAAGTGTTAACCCGGATATCACTCAAACTACTGTAATATGCATTTTTAACATGTTTTATTGGTTCCAATGAAATTGTTTGCATAGATCCTGAAAAAAAGTGCTGATTTGTTGGCAGATCACATTAAGGAAGCATGTACAACCTCAGCAATGTGTTAAACCGGTTTACGAGTAAGTACACATTGTGCTAGCCCCACATAATGTGTATAAACCTTGAAACTATCATCAGAATAAAGTCTTAAGAAAAGTGGAGCTGTAATGCTGTGTGTGTGTAGTGGAGACCCGCAGATCTAGGCTGGGGCTTTTATTTATGCCAACCTACCCAACATATTTGTTCCTACTATAGCTTTATCAAGTGTATGGCTTAAATAGCAAAAATTGTTGTGTTAATTAATACAAATAAAAGCACCTGCATATAAGTTGTTGTGTTTTTTCTTTTCCTGCATGACTGCACTTACTTCAAGTTTTATGCTGGTTTCCATTGGTCAGGATAACTTTGGATTGTATGAGGTGTGTCATTTTCATTGAACATTAATACTGTTTTGTTGCAGTTTAAACCACAACAGTAGCAAACTTGGTATTTTAACCAGCTGCAGAAACTAGCTTTCTCCTGCTAATGGGGGGAATTTACGAAATCTGCAAGTGATCTCCTAATGCTAATGTTATCTTGTGCTTATGGCAGGATTAAATGATTTATTCACAATAAAGCTTTCTACTCAGGTTGGTCCAGAGAGGAGATACTGAAATGGCGATCAGCTGTTTGATAGCAGCTCAGTCCACCTGCTATAGCAAGCTGCCATATGCTGCCAACTTACTATATATTTGTGAATGGATCAAAGATGTTAATTTGCTAGTGAGCAAGATTTAGAAAAAACAAAGGCATAGATCAATATTAGGAAATCAATTCTCCTCACCTAAGTATTGATCTGTCAAATTGAGAAAAAAATCACATTCTGATCATATTTTAAACTTGAAAATGGGCATTTATGCCCACTCACGAACTTGTGCAGTGATATTTGGTCACTTCTCAAGCTATGCTGGTGAAGGTTCTCATTCATCCAGGTCATGGTATATTCTGTATTCATTATCAACTGGACTGAAGTTAAGTTCTTGTCTAGTCATTTTGCTAGTCATCGACTGGGCTTTCTCATTTAGAATGACTTGTACAGGAATCTGTGGCAATTATGTACCTTGGAAATCCCCATTAGCATATCACAAACAGGTGTTTAAGGGCATGTTGAATAGTGCTAAGAGGTGTTATAGGAACGCCCAGGGTAAGGTGTCAAAACTCATGGTACTGGCAGACCGTTGTGTCGAACCCCCCCACCTCTATTTTAGCTTGGTTTTTTATTTTCACATAAATACCTCCTTGACAACCTCTCGTGAACCAGTCAAGTTCCTTTGCCATATGTTACATTACAATCTTCAAAGTATGTTCCTTTTCCTTAAGATGCAGGTACACGGCTGAGTCCTGACCCAGGAATTGGCTCTTCTGTGCTGGGCCTTACGTTGATGCAGTTGTCTTTGGTCTCCCCCCACATACCAAATCAGAGCACTCTTCACTGCACTGCACTGCGTATTGATGTCGCTTATCTTTGTTTTCGTATTGGGTCTTCGGATGTACCAATGCTCCTCAGTGTGTTGTTTGGTTTAAAGCAGCAGGGATACGGTGTTTTTTGAAAATTCTTCGTTAATTCTCAGGACCCCGCTACATATGGGACACCATGTTTTTTCTCCGGTCTTGCTTTCCCCTCACTGTTGTATACCTGTTCTTTCTTTTTCCTTCTACTTTTTTTGACAAAGCTTTTCTCACTCTACTCTATCTATCTGTCCTATCCATCCACCCATTTATCTTCTATCTACCTATCTTTCTATCCGTCTATTTATCCATCTACTTGTGCCCCCACCCCCTTGTTAAGTTTAAAAGTGTTTACCCACACCCATAACCAGAAGCTACGCCCACCACTTGAAGCCATTCCCACCTCCCCCGCAGTAATATTATGAAAAAAAATTTGACTCGGAAAAGCCTTGTGTGTATATTACACCGCTATTTGCAATAAGTTACCAGACAATAATACATAATTTGCTGGTGCTTTGCGGGGCAAAGAAATTACACCAAATTCAATAGCTTTACAGAATGATCGTCTTGTTTCAGCATAATCACATAAACCTGGCTCAAGAAGACACGTTCCCCAAGTAAAAGATAGTGTCCACAAAGTAAAAATTACCTTTCATGCTACTGAGAAAAGCATTGGGAATAGTGTAAATTTAAAAGAAAACTAAAGGATTGATTGCAAAATGAATTTGTAGAACTCTTTTACATACATACTGTATATATCTAATAATATATCTATTAACAATCCAACCCTTAACAACCAAATGTACCAGTTTGAGGGGAAATGTTAACGTCATGTACAAACCAATGTTTGACATAGTATTTTGATCTAACATCAATATCCTGAGCTATACAATAAATATTATAAATTAAACCAATCTCTTTAAAATTATATTGAGATTCCTTGAAAAATCTTAAATCATTGACATTTCCTTTGTCATTAAGGGGCATGTCCACCCCCAAAACTATAATCCCCCCAACTACTGGCCCCCACCATGTAGTGTAGTTTAATCCTTACCTCACATCCCGCTCCTCTGGTTCTCCTTAGTCCCCCCCCAAAGTCCCCAAAACTGCCTCACCAGAGGCTAGCAGGTCCATATAAGACACTGCTGCCTACCTGGCCTCCCGGAGATCACTGCCATGCGTACTGCAGCCCTCTCCCCCCTCCCTCTCTTTCTGGCTATCTCTCCCCCTAGCGTTAATCCCCTTTAATATCGCCTTCCCCCATGCCCCCAGCCCCACGCATAATTTTTATTTTATAAAGCTCCCAAACTTTTACTTACCTCTCCGCTTCCTACCGGAAGTGAGCAGCCGGCAGCCGCGTCCGTGATTGGCTGCCGCTCGCCAATCACAGACGCGGCTGCCGGTCCCACCCCTCTGTCTTGCATTTTCCATCGCAAGCAAGGCCGGGAGCGCGTCGAGGAAAGATGGGGAGTAAGTAGATTTGGGGGGCTTTATAAAAAAGAAATAATGCGGTTGGGCTGGGAGCCTATGGGGAATGATATATTAAAATATTCATTTTTACTGTGGACATAGCCTTTAACTGTAATATTTTAAATATTCATTACTAAGAACTCCAGATTGTTCAGTAGATGTCTTGTATCATTGTTTTTTGAGGAAATTATTAATACAATGCGCATTATTTGAATAAATTATATATAATAATATATATATATATATATATATATTATAATAAGTGCTAATGGCATGCTAACTGTACTTATGGTTGACATACTGGCCTTTAAGTCCTCTGTATTATTAGCTAATTACTCTGACTCACATACTTACCACTTCTAAGACTGAGCAAGCAATAGTTTTATTCTCGAGCTGCAGACAATTAAGTATTTCATGGCAGTTTAATCAGCATAATTAATATTCTGTTTTGAAGTATAATTAATTTCGGGGTTAAAGGAAAAAATTAAGTCTCGGAACACATGTTAAGAGAATTTCTTGCCACATACTGTTTTCATGCATTTAAAAAACAACACCTTCCACATTATCATCCTGTGTTTCACAGAATAAACAATGATGCTTTAAAATCCATATTAAGTGCAAATTAATATGTGTAAATCTTCAATAAAAAATAAATAAAATAAATAATTTAAAAAGGGCTGGTGGTTTTTGGGTTTTTTTTACTGAATTGTAGACTATTTTGCTAATGATATGTTAAAAGAATAACCAACTTAAAGGAAAAGAGTAATATAAATTTTGTTATAAAATAAACTTGAGGATGTCTATTTGAAAAGGAGAGGTAGGCAAAGCACAGTACTATCAAAGAAATTTCACACCACATAGATACCTCTGTTACACATACATGGAGCTGGCAGCACATAACTCACTAGGGCTATGTAGGAAAGCACTTATTGCTTTTGTGTAAAAAGTTTCATTAACCGATTTACCAAGCTTAAAGGGCATATCCAGCCCCAAAATGAAAACTTATATACAGTAACACTCACTCCCCAAAACCCTAAACGGCATAGTGAAATCTTGAAATATGTAAGTCTAAACCTGAAATCCTGCACAATGTCCTTTTTCCCCTGTTTTCTGCTTCCTTGTTCTTCCAGTTAGCAACTGTCAGTTAGGGATTTGACAGTACATCACAGCCATGACTGAATGTTAATCCCCTGTCTGCCTCTTCTGAGCATGCCCATGCTCGGTACAGTTCATACAGGTTCAGTTACAGTACAGGTTTCTCTAGTTCCATAAGGCATCCAGAAGCATAGCAGGCATGTAAGAATTCATAGGACAAACTATGATATATCAACTATTTTTAAGAGGGCCGTGCTTTCTAAAAGATGTTCTTATGAGGATGGAGTTGTCCTTTAATGCAACTTTAAGACACAAATAACGGGTTTTGGTAACGGCTCTTTAGCTGGTGTTATTGGCTCAGTGCATGGCCTAAGGAGGAAATAGAGAGGAACGATAGAGGCTCTCTGTTATAGCCTTAATATGTAGGGCACCTGACAGTAGAAATTAAACACATGGTTTTTGGTATGTGGAGGTTAGGAATGAGTGAGGTGTAGGAAAGCAAGGAACTGTTAGCATATAGAATAATAGAAAAAAGGTTATTTAAAAAATAGATGCAGTCCACATGCAAGAATTTAGATGAATCTTATTAATAATGTAGATTTATTCCCATTCAACCACTGCTTATTAAACTAAATTAGCAGAATCAGTGATTTCTACTTTTATGACCCCAATTGATGCAATACACTTTCAGTAAGAAGGGCACACTTTTTGTTCATTGTTTATCTCTATGCAATACCAGGTTGTAATACACACAAAAGATAAATGGAAATGGAATCAATATGAAAGTCGCTACATCACAGCATCAGGCATCAAGTTTAAATAGAAATAACAACTGATATGCCTTGTATGTTTAGCTGCAATTGTTGAATCAGCAGGGAGTCTTTTCCCAATACAGGCGTTCTAGGATTATCAAAAACATATCCCCTATATCTAATTTAAGCACTTACAACATTTTTCACCCCAACTTTTCTTGCAATTATGCTGTTTTCTACAGTTTATACCCAGGCAATTAACTGGCTGAACTTCCCAGTTCTAACCAAGGATATATTTGTCATTGCTGTTGGGCTTTGCTGTAGTTAAAAAAGCCATGTGACAGCATACCATTTGGGCACCAACTTAGTTACCAGCATGGTGATGGGTCAAATCATATATAATCCAAGTAAAAAGCCAATGATGCAACATAAAATAATGTGCTACTTGTGTCGGGGTCAGTTGTGAAACTGATCACATAGACCAGTCACACACATATATCAAATCAATGAGAACAGGGCCCATATCATGTCTCATGAACCCTAAAGTAAAAGTCGGTTATGGGGTTTCCCAAAATTACTAACTAAAAACTAGGCCCAGAGACAGTCCTCCAAAGATACCCATTAACAGCAGCTCAATGCATACCTCGAAATCTACAGAGCACTAGAAAAACACTGCACTTGTGGCATATCAAGTATACTTTTACTGAAAAGTATAAGAACAATAAATAGGCAGGTAGAAGATCCTAAGTAGATACTCTTAAATCATCAGATTTCTGCAATATAAGTGTCTTCCTATTTCATACTAGAGACACTCAGCAGAATATATTGATTAAGAGTATTTACTATAATGTGTTCTACTGCTATTTATTATTATTATGAGTTTTTAACCTGTATTTCTGTCTATGTAGTTATAGAGTTTTAGGCATTAGAGGTGTATTAAAGTCAGTGTATTTCTAGTACTCTGTAGTTTAAAATTTAAACAGGTATTGCCGTGAGCGCTGTTATCTTTGGAGGGTATCTTCGGAAGCCTGTCTTGGCCGTTCTGTTTTATGTCAAAATCCACACAGTATCACAATTGGGACATTTCACCTCTTGCTTGTTGTCTTTATATCTCACAAAACATATCAATCACCTTCTTGTACAGTACTGCCTAAAATACTGAACACTGACCTTAAACACTCTAACTATATGGATGAGAATGATAACAAAATGGTTTTATGTGGCAATTTGTTTTATTAAAATTTGGTAACAAATGATAATAAGCATGAATATGTCTCATTTGTCTCCTAGTTGTGGACTACTTGGTGATGTGCGGCTATGATTATAACGTTGGCCCACGCATTAAGATTTGCGCAAGAAGTTTATGAAATTACACTGCCACCACAGAATAAGTGTTAAACCTGTGCTAATCCCAAATACATCAGGTAGCATGGATTTTACACGAATTGCCCATTATAACATCGCCCATTAGTTGCTAAAATCTTAAAATAAATGATAGTATTTGTAAATAACAAAACAATTTCATATAACTAAAGAATAAATGGAACATATAGAAGGATAAAGTATAATAAGAACATAAACATATAATTTACCTTTGTGATTTATAGCCCTTCTAAATGGGCAATATTTTTAGAATAAGTATCAATGTAAAGCTCGATGAGAAAACAAAGTAAAGGAATTTCCACCCAAATAAATTTTGGAATAAAGTGAAGTACCATCCAAATTCTAAGTGTCTAAGTGCACCCCAAGTGCTATAAACAATTATAAAAAGTGACTGTGGTTTTCATGCAAGTGCTCTTTATAAAAAGAGCAACACTTTATTACAAGTAGCCCTACCTTTAAAATGGGTAGAGAAAAGGACATAGAATTGCTGCAGATCTGTATCTACCTTTGGGAAGTTCATTTTTGGGGGGCAGGGATTTCAATAGAGGGTATGTACTACACATTTATCTCCTATGTTTGCTGCCCCTTAACCTCCTCTGAAAGCTGTGTTAGGCTCAAATCTCATACTGCTCAGAGGATGATTTTTCAGGTATACCCTGTAGTCATTTGCTGTACAGTCCAGGTGTCTGGAAGATGCACAGGAGGTAAGGGAATCTACCTCTTACTCAGACCCCCCTCTTTCAATGTGTGAAACAGCTTTTCAGCAGAGTTTCTCACTCTGCCTGAAGGCTGATTCCACAATTTTCTGAGGGGGTCTGAGTAACCCCCAGCACCCACGAGTGGGTGGGGCCACACTGGGGCTGTAAATAATGGCCATGGGGGACCTGCAACTGGAGGGACCATGTGTCCATGAGTGGGAGGGCACCAGGGGGACTGCCAAAGGGGAGGAGGAGACACAGCGCAGATTGGACTGCAAAAGCAGGAAGTCAGGGGACCTGGTGATGCTGCTGCCATATTCACACCAAAAATGTTTAATACTTCAAACTATGCAAACAAACAATGGAAATAAATCTCAAAATTTCTCAGGGGAGCATTCCTATCATTTACCCACAGTTCCCTTTAAGTAGTGTTGAGAAATGCCTTTTAAGTATAATAAATTAAAATTGTCTTAACAATTTTTATCTTTTTTGAGAAATCCACCTTGGAAACCATTTTCACTTGTTTACAAGAACTCAAACCACCTTGTTTTTTATAATCTCCCATGCTATTTGGTTATTCTGTAAAGTCACTTGAACCTAAATAAATTTTACATTAGTTTGACATTTTTGAAAAAATATAATAAATAAATAATCTTTACAAAATCTCAAATAATAAATTAATAGCAAAAAGGTGTGATTGTACAATTAACCTGCCAGCAACCATCATCATGTTTTTAAATTGCAGTAACCCAGTAAAAAGCTAACATTTGATTGGTTGCTGCAAATTAACCGACATCTCAGCAACTTTCTCCACTTATTTAATATAAGTTAATTATTCCTGGTGAGCTGGTTTTCTAATAGTACTTTGGTAAATTCTTCTACAACACTTGGGGCTCATTTACCCGCTTGTGATGTGGGAAAATAAGGCTTTAAACACTTCTAATTCGATATTAGTGTGAGTTCAACTTCTCTTGAGGCAATGTATTTATACTCGTGTTTGCTCTACTTTTATATGCCCCTATTTAAAGACCAGCGAATGCAGGGGTACCCAACCGTGTCTGTGCTTGTGTTTGCCTTTCTGTGTGTGTCTGTCTGGGTGTGCATTTGCCTGACTGTGCGGATGTCTGTCTGGGTGTTTGCCTGTCTGTCTTGCAACCCAGACAGACAGAACACACAGAAAAGGCAAACACAAGCACAGACAGACAAGCACACACTCACACACAGACAGACATTCGCACAGAGAGCCAAACACACAGACAGACATAGACACACACACAAACACACACAGACAGTCAAACATAGAGACACTCACAGACAAGCAAAAAAAAGACAGCCACTCACACAGACACTCACACAAAAAACAGGCACTCACACAGACAGGCAAACAGACACAGACAGGTAAAAACAGAGCAGGCAGACACTCACACAGACAGGCAAACACACAGACAATCACACACAAACAGACACTTGCAAAGACAGACAAAAACACAGAGAGACACTCGCACAGACAGGCAAACACACAGGCAGACATTCACACAGACAGGCAAATACACAGACAGACCCTCACACAGACAGGCAAACAAACAAACAAACAGCCAGAGACTTAAACTAATAGGCAAACAGACAGACACTCACACAGACAGGCAAACAGACACTCAGACAGACAGACAAATACACAGATAGAAACTCATACACAGACACTCACATACAGACAGACACTGACACAGACAGGCAAACACACAGACACTAACTCAGACAGGCAAGCACACAAACACTCACACACAGACAGACAGGCAAACACACAGACACTCGCATAGACAGGCAAACACAAAGACAGGCAGACACTCACACAGACAGGCAAACACAAGGACAGACACACACAGACAGGCAAACACAGAAAGACACTCACAAAGACAGGCAAACACACAGATAGACACTTACACAGACAGGCAAACACACAGAGAGACAGAAACTTGCACAGATAAACACACAGAAAGACACTAGCAAAGACAGACAAACACAAAGACAGACACTCGCACAGACAGGAAAACACACAGAAAGACACTCACAAAGACAGGCAAACACACAGACACTCACACAGACAGGCAAACCTCTTTGATGAAGTGTGGGAGTCTTCGGGGTTTCTAGGTTGCACGGCTCCTTCCTGGTTGTTCCAAACACACAGACAGAAACTCACCCACAGACAGGCAAACCCACAGACAGAACACACACAGAGAAGCAAACAGACAGACATCACACACAGACAGGCACTCACACAGACAAGCATAAACACAGACAGACACTTGCACAGACAGGCAAACACAACAGACAGAAATTTGCACACAAAAAAAAACACAGGCAAGCAAACACACACACAAATAGACACTCACACAGACAGACACCACACAGACAGACAATCACTCATACAGATAACGTTCACACCAGACAGGCAAACTACAGACAGACACTCACACAGACAGGCAAACAGACAGACATTCACAAAGACAAGCAAAACACAGACACCCATACAGACAGGCAGAAACACAGACAGACACTCACATAGAAAGGCAATTACACAGTCAGACACTCACACAGACGGTAAACACACAGAAACTCTCACAGACAGGCAAACATACAGAAAGGCACTCTAACAGACAGGCAAAAACACAGACAGACACTCATACAGACAGGGAAGCACACAGACAGACAGACACACACACACACACACACAGACTGACAGACACTCACACAGACACCCTCCCCCCCTTAACACCAGGAATAGACACTGGAACTAAATAGACAGGGCACTTCTACATTCCAAATCCCAAACAATACAAGCGGCACAATTGCTAGTCCAGAGGCAGCAAAGACCCAACCACATGCGCAAACACTCCCCAGAAGTATGCGCATGCAGAAGAGTGAGCGAGGCCTGCAAGGGGAACTTTGTGGGGGCGGGGGGGGGGGGAGCATTCTTATCCTAGCGAACGAATGTCATTACAGTCAAAATGTAAAAAATCAAAAAAAAAACAAGTAAAGGAAAAAATTATATCTATATAATATATCACCACAGTCCCCAGTTTCTACCTCCCTGCAGGCCTCTGCTCTGGTTTCAGCCCATTTTATATCTTTATCTGAAACTCGTTTATTGTCGATCTGTTAGGTATAGGCAACCAGTAGATCTTCAGATGTTTAGAAAACTACAACTCCCAGCATTCTCCTACAAGCACTCTATAGCCAAGGAGTTTTCAAAAAATTATGATCTACTAGTTGCCTATCTGTGGTTTTGTAACTATGGTCTGCAGAATATACATTTGAATAAACCACCCAGTGTCTAAAGTTGCATTATGGGAGACAGTGGAAAGGTACAATGAGTAGGTACCATAACAGAGGATTAGGATAAGCAGCAGGTGGAGAGTGGGGACATCAGCTTTATATATTCGAATATTGCAATATCATCCCCATTTCCAAAATCCAAGTCAGGTCTGTATTTTTACCATTAATTCAGTATTTGTATGACTTGTCCTTGTGCTATGATTTCTATCAGGATATATCTAGAAAATTATACTGTTATACTGCTTATGCTGAATATTCATTCACCCAGAAAACAGAGAAAAATGCTAAAATTTAAATACAGAGTAAGAAATGCATTTTAATAATCAATACAAGTCATAGGGTGTAAAATAGATATAGCTTACAATCTATATGGAAAAGGGGAAGAATAGAAGACAGGTTTTTGTTACAGCTTTGGTTATTTTTAAGGGGGTGTACATCAAAAAGTAAGTTTGTTTACTGATTTACTGAAGCACAGGAGGTAAATGTACTATCTCTTACCTCCCGTTCTTCAGTAAATCTTCCAGGAGAGGAGGAGACACTTACCCGTTGACCCGCTCCAGCGCCGACTTCACTGACAGTCTCCGACGCGCACAGTGCAATGGACTGGAGATGCGTCGGAGGGGTCGGGGATTTCGGTGCTGGAGCATGTCCACGGGTAAGTGTCTCCTCCTCTCCTGTAAGATTTACTGAAGAACGGGAGGTAAGAGATAGTGCATTTACCTCCTTTCTTCAGTAAATCAGTTAGAAACAAACTTACATTTTGATGGACATACCCTTTAATAAATAATACCCTTTAATACATAATAATGCCATTGCAACTTTCCAGCATTTCATAAATAATTTCGTCTGAGAACTTTTGGATCAATTCCTAGCAGTATTCTCTTAGAAGAACATAGAGTACAAGTGAAGGGGTCCTTAGAACGAAAACATACTCATGGTCTATATGCAAACTGGAAAAATGTGACTTTGAAAAAAATCTGTTAATTTTTTTAATCCAATATGCAGGTATTACTATGGATCCAAAAACAGTCTTGAATTGGTTTATCTTATTTCTTGTAACGCTTCATTGGATTTTCTAATTTTTACAGGTGTTTCATTAATACATTTTCTAAAATAGTTACTCCTTTAACACATTAATCAGAACCAATATCTCTTTTTAGTGGACAGCTGAAGATCAAAGGGCTTTTGACAATTAAAAACAAACTTTTACCCATGCTCCCATTCTTATTCACCTAGATTACACTTGTCTTTTTATCCTGAGCTCTGAGAACACTATTGAAGTGTCACATCCTTTATCTTGTAAGTTCTCTAATTCAGAAAAGAACTATGACAACTGAGAACTGTTTTAATTAAAGTCACTTTGGAAGAGGTGGTGGTACCTTCAAAAAGGAGCCAATCAGCTATTCTCATTCTACAACATAAGAATCTGACGTACTATTGTTCTGCTAAAAGATTAAGATTATGCCAGGTGGGGGCTTATTTTTTCTCTTGATTTCCATGTAACATTCCATTTATGTATACAAGCAGGAATACGCCGTCTGGCTTACCAATGGCTGCAATGGCATCCGGGGGAGGACTCCTTCTGGGGAGTCCGGAACTCTATTACCAACATGCTCAATAACACAAATCAGTAGAAGGTCCTACACTACAAGGAAAGCCACAAACAACATGTTGATATAAGTATAAAACTAGAGTCTTTATTAGTACCAATTAAAAACAAATCACATGGCAAACAGACCTGACGCGTTCATGTCAAGGCATGACACTTCATCAGAGGTATCTCCCATGTCATACCGCTCTCCTTAAATACCCATGATCCTCCAAAGAAAAAAAAGATCAGGTAAGCCATTGGCTAAACCATAATCACATGAACGCCTAATCAAAAAGGTATGTTTATACTGATCACTAAGGAAACTTAGGCTGAAGCCACACTTGAGCATATCCAAGCACCACAGAAATGTGGATTGCATGCCCAGCAGCGCAATAGTGGAGCCCCCCTAGTGTGCAATTTTAAAAAACAATCGGATCACACTTAAAAGCGCATTGGTGTAGCCTAGCCCTCATAAAAACAAAACAGCGCAGAGCTGCAGGTGCAGCATATTGAAGTGTAATGCTTTAAAGGGTAATGCTGGGCAGGGTTGCCAGATCAGTGAAACATGTATGGACACCCATAGGGTGTACCTGATTGGGCCCGTCCCCCCCCCCCACGAGTTGGGGGCCATGCCCCTGATCCCTTCCCCTCCGCAGACTGCAAGATCTGTGCTGCAATGTGCAGGTTTTTAAGTTGATCGCGCGTATGAATGAAAACAAAGTGAAATCAGCTATTTAAAACTGACCGTTTTTTTAAACAGCTGATGTGCGTATATTCATTCATACGCGCGATAACTGTTTAAAACCTGCACACCGTGCACAGTTTAGGGGCTTGTGGCGGGGCCTACTACCGGGGACCCCCCCACGGTGCGATGGGTGGCGGGGACGTAGTTACGCACTGGACACCCAATAAAAACACATGGGAGTTGGAATTTCTATTGTTTAATTGCAATCAGTGCAGCCCTGCTAATTACAGTATTAGGTGTGTCCCTAGTAGGTTACTCCCTACTAAACCAGATGATCTGGCAAATCAGGTTGGAAGTATTGTAAAGACAAAGGCAACCTGGCAACCATTTCCAAAACTTAAATTAGCCTATTCAATATTGTCAAGTTAAGCTTTGTGCTAGCTTTCATGGCACAACTTAACATGTAGGAATGGCGGCATACAGGGCCGATGCAGGAAAAAAACAGACGTCTTACCTCACCAGGATCCCGCAATTCAGTAAGTGCAAGAATGACAGAGATTCACTTTGCACAGAGCTATTTTTGGTGTAGGTGGCACAAGGATTGTTAAACCCCCAAGCATAATCTTACATTTATCAGCATGAATCTCATCAATATTTTTTGAATATTGGTTTACATCTGCTTTTTCCATTAGAGGGACACATCCCCAGACAAAAGTGAATCTGAAAATATATGGAGCAGAAGTTTTGGATAAACTAAGCTCTCTTAAGATCCGAGGATGTAAGTTGTATCCATCCCAAAAAAAAGAGCTGTAGCTGACAGAAAAGTTAACCCAGTTCCCTAAAAACCCAAAGTCTATATCCTTACACAGCCTCCAAGCCACGCATTAATATCCCTAAGCTCCTGTTGCCACCCTAGCGTACCTTCCAAACCTTCAACGCATGTTCTGACCTATTGCTGAATAACTGACCTTATTGCTTGTCTTGACCTCTGCATGTTATTGCTTTTACACATTTGCAGTATGTTTAATCTTGCTACCATGACTTAACTATGCTTCCTACCCTGTTTTAGCATCTGCCAACCAGATCATTTACTTCTATATCTCCCAAGTGGCGTCCTCATTTTCAGATTCCTATTGGTGCCAATACACTTTTTCCTGGGAGTAGAGTGGCGACCGTGTCTGTTTCTCCACACAGGCCTGTGCACACAAAAATATGCCTAAATATAAGCACTACGGTGTGTAGCAGATTAAATTTGCACAGATAATACACACTGAGCAAGCAGTTATAATGTAAGGAAACATTGCCTAATGACCCCATTTTTTAAAATCTATTTATGGTTGCAGCGGGAGTGCAGGGATAACACACCAACATCATGACTTCACAGATAAATGCTTACAGTAGATTTAACCTTAATTTTCTTTAGCTCCTCTCAGTTATAGCTGTCCCTGGGGTGATACTTTTTCTTTACTAGGCTGAGAACAACATACAAGGGATTACATGTTTTAAAAAGGTTCAACAAGAATACCACAACTCCTCAGCCAAGATTCAAAAAGTGACTTTGGGAAATGCAATACCTACTATAGAATTTTACACCAGGCCTGGGCTGTATTGTTATACGTTAACACTGAACCTTTCAATTAATACAGTTTTTGCAACTGTGTGTAATGCTTAACCATGCTGGATCCATTATATTTTACTTGCAAAAATCCAAAATAGTAGATTTCCAACCAGGTCTTACTCCGCTTGGCTTTAAGATTTAAGACATTTGCTGGTGTTAAAAAGTCACTGTAAAAACACTGCAAACACAATATTAAAGAGTATGTCCACCCCCAAAAACCATAATATAACCCCATACTGGCCCACTTAGTAGTTTAAAATAAACCTTACCTTACATCTCTGCTCCTTATGGTTCACTGCTATACCTATTCAAAGCCAGGAAACTGAAAACTCCAAGATGTCTGTGAGCCATCTGTTCCATGCTGATTCCTCATCCTCATCAAGGTCTGGGGCATGCTCAGTCCCCTCACACACACACCATCCGGATCCATCCTCAGCCATCGTTCTCACCTATCTTCATTCCAGATTTTATGTACTTGAAAAATCCAGTTGTGTCCATTTAAAATTCAAATTCATTGCTCAAGTACAATAATGTTACTATCCATACAGCCACACACTGCCCCCAACACACACACACGCCCCCAACACACCCCCACTTACAAAGTTTCACTTCCCATTTGTGAATATAAACAATTGTGGCCCATTTACCATGGGCACCATTTTAAAATGAGGGGTTTAAAGTTGGTGCTTACTGCTAATGAACACGAGTTTAACCCCTACTTGCGATGGCGTGCGGTATCATTCAAGACACACATAGAATGCCCCAAGGTATTTATTAGAGCATTGTACTAAAGGCTGGCGTAAAGACACGGCTGGATTTCTATTTCTAAATACCAGATCATTTACCAGAGAGATTGGGTTTGGGTAAATGAGGCCCTAGATGTTGTGTAACTGTAATAAAATACTCAGTCCAGTTCAATAATAGAAATACAACCCCAAATAATAATCACCAAAATAATATTTATAAAGACTGTACACATACCGGTACCCAGACAAATATCTTATTAACTTTGAAAGATAACATCTGATTGGTTGTGGCAAAATTAGCACCATTTTAAACGATAAGAACTTTTATTGAATAACCCTGTTAGCGTTTGGTGTTGTGAAACTGTAACAGAATACCAATTCAGTAAACAAACACAAGTTAAATTAACTATCTCCAGGGCCTTTATGGTACACATACAATACGACATTTCTCATGATATTTGTACGAATAGTAGGCAAAACATGCCAACTCCAGATTACTAAATCCAAAACAAAATGGATTTGAACTGTTAGATGTTGCTGATTGAGTGAAATAATTCTGTTCTATGTGACTTCTAGGTGGCAGCTCCCACTGGCAAATATACTGTATATGCATATTGGGAAAAAAAAAAGAACAATATTACATGCACACAGTAGTATAAGCCTCCAAACTAACTTAAGGCAAAATAAACGGTGTTATCGTACAATTGATAGATCAAATGAAGACCAATATTTTCTCATTACAAGTACCGGTATATAACTGCCCAGTGGCAAAACTTGTAACATTAAATTTGACAAGCTATTGTGCTGGGCTATTCCGCATTCTGGTTGTGTAAGATGCAGGGATGTAGCCATTTCATGTCCACCTTTAAACTTTAAATTTTATTTGCTACATCCTGTTCTTTCATACATTTTTCTCCTTCCATTAAGTCAGCATTTTTGCAATGAGCTCTACTAAGGCGAGAAAAATAGTTCTGATGGACTGGAAACCACAGCATCAAGGTTTAGTCACAGCAACTCCACAGAACACCAACCATCAACCTGCTTTCCTGCAAAGGACTTGTATCGCTAGGCCCATTTCATGAGTTTCCTTCCCTGACAGAAATCAGCAGGGTTAGAATAAACTGCATAAGATATCAGCTCTCAGGAAAAAACATGAAAAAGACCTTCTATCACTTAATGAAAAATAGCTTCTTTTTGGACGAACTTCATAGGCTGCAATCAAGCAGAGGCACCCCCCTTCTTGACGTGCAATAGAGTCAAATCAAGTCGGCATCTATAATAATATTTCCCTGCTCCTTTCATTTCTCTGCATGTCCTACCACTGTCAGGCCCCGTGATGGAGCAGAGCCTTATTCTCGTCGGGTCTGCTCTGTCAGGGTGTAAACAATTCTCAACAAGAATCAGAAAAAGATCTTCCCAGTAGACTCAATAGATAGAGGCTTTCTCATTTTCTCGACCGAAAAAAAAAATTTAATCTAGCGGCTCTGTTTCAAGCGTCACATTCAAAGAGATGCAATTTGTCAGTGCTGAGACCCTGGCTGACTCTCCGCACTGCGTGAATGTCAAAGGGGAACTCGAAGCCTTTGACATTTTGCTTTTTTTGGGGCTATCTGCAAAAAAAAAAAAAAACAGCTTTTGTACTTTGCATTTCAACAATTTTCATACATTTTCTTATGAAATAAAATAGTGCCGTGGGAAGGTAAAGGAAAAAATAATCTCAGGTAATTGTGCATGTAAGTTGACCATTAGACTTAACCCTTGTGCACTTAAAATTACTTTCACTGTTGGCGTGAAGAGCTAGGTAAAAGTATTCTATGTATACACAATTTATATATGTGTACATTCTAACCTTTTTTACATTAATTACCATTAGCAAACTTTGCATTCTCATACTTGCTCACTTACCCCCTGTCCATTGGCTTTTTAAATTGAGGGAAGTGGCCATCCATCCAGTGCATTTATATTAAGGCATGGGAGCTCCAATTAAAGGCTGTGTTGCGGGTGCTATTACTACATGGAGGCTTGACCATGCTTCCTAACAAATACATATAATGGAAGAACTGTGGAAGCACTCCTTAGGCTAAATTACAATTAAATCTTGCACAAATGCTCACTGATTGGTACAAATAGAAAAAAGGTTATCAATGCACATTCATGGGCCCCCTACAATATCATATTATCTGCACACCAGCATACGTCATAAGCAAAGGGGTTTTAGTATACATTACTGTGATCACATGAATAAAAAAGGCTTCCAACAACATCAAGGTAACCCAGTTCTGGAAAAAAAGGTTAAAGTTAGGACCTTCTAGACTAAGGTTACCTTGACGTGGTTGGAAGGCTTTCATTCATGTGATCACAGTAAAGCTGAGTTCACTCAGTACAGATCAGTGAAAGATGACAGACACCGACTGGCCCTTACCCTGCCTGCAGATTCCTTATAAACCCTAGCTCGCTCCCCATCTCCAATCTAAACTTTTGACCCCTAACCCTCCAATCCCCAACCTGTATCTTTTCAAACTAAAACCATCCAATCAGTACCTTCTCCAGTCTCTACACATCCCTGCGATGGACTCCATTCCTATAGGTCCTACAGATCTGGATCTGCAAGACCTACCCACGACACACAACAGTAGGAAATGGCCATTTCGCTCAGTATCGTTAATGTTATGGGCGCTCAGTCAGACCCGGCTGGATCATCAATGATGCTCAAATTATGGCAATTTCTCCCGATCGAGGGAACTATATTAAGGCATGTCTACCTTTAAAACAAAAAAGTGGTAACCTATTAGTTATCTGCTAGCAACCCAACTGCTATTTTTACCATTTTATTACATTCACTTGTAATCAGATATTTAAAGGGTATCTTGGCCATTTAGTTTTATTGAAGAATGGGAGGTAAAGAAGTGGTGTCTTACCTCCTGTTCTTCAAAAAAAATGATCCGGAGCCAGGAGCGAAGGTAAGCTACTTACCCAAACGCTCTCTCCCCCGACAGTAGTCTACAGCTTTGTCTTCTTTCGCATTCACAAGCGCGATGCACATGCGCATAGAAGACAGAGTCTATCGGGACCTCCTTACCTGTCGTCTTCAATAAAACTAAGGATAAACTTCATTTTTTCAGTGGAGATACCCTTAAATGAGCTGTTCTGGAGTTGGAGTTGGGGGCTGGTAACTGTCAAGCGGGCAGTTTTTTATTTAAGGGTGGAGATACCCTTTAAACAATAGTTTCTCACTTTTAAAAAGAACCGCTAATAAAAGGGCTTTAAAGTAATGCTCTTTAGTAGAGATGGCCGAACTTTGGAAAGCTCAGTCCGTTTTCGACTGTACGAACTATATGGAAAGTTTGAAAACGGACCCAAGTCAATGGGAGTCAAATAGTTTGAAAAGGTCAAATGAAATACAATAAACATCAATGTAAACTTAATGTGAAATGGCTGTTGGACCTGGGAAATGGTCTGGGGAAACATGTTCGAATATCCAGGACTTTCGAAAAAAACGATTTACTCTCACTTTTCGAGCTCTCGCGTTCGAACATTCGATAATTATCCCATAAACGCTCGCAGATTTGATAATTCGTTATTTACTTGCTTTTTGGTATAATAGACATTTTACTAGCAGATTCGATAATTCGATATTTACTCGTGATTGGTATAATAGACATTTACTTGCGGATTCAATAACTCGATATTATTTAGTGTATTGGTGTAAAAGCCCTTTTACTTGGGATTCGATAATTCGATATTGCTCGCGTGTTGGTATAATAGACATTTTACTCCGGATTCGATAATTCGATATTTACTCAGTATAGGTATAATAGACATTTTACTCCCGGATTTGATAATTCAATATTTATTTGCGTATAGGTTTAATAGACATTTTACTCGTGTTTTAATTTTTTTCGATATTTACTCGCGTATGGTATAAAAAACATTTACTCTCGGATTCGATAATTCGATATTATTTGCGTATTGGTATAATAGACATTTTACTCGCATATTCGTTTATTCGAATTTTACTGAATATTATATATAGACATTTAACTCGCATATTAGATTTTTTCGCATTCAATTATAGCCCCTATTCCCATTGACTTTCTATATGCAATCAGGCCTAAAATCGAGCCTCAAAAGTGGATGGGTGGGTTATTCCACTACAGAAACATGCCCAACATGGAATGGAGCTTGTGGTAGTGGAGTACCTTACCAGGAGGGGGTACGACGGGATGCCAATTGGCACCCCCAATAGGCGATATGCACCACTTGCGAGAGGAAACTGCTAACGCAGTTTCAAATCCAGCTGACCACCTCATTGACTCACATTATATATAACATTTTAACTGTGATTGAGTTGTATAAAACACCACTTTTTGCACCACTCTAATTAGGCAAGCTCTGTCTAGTAAACCACTGTATGAAGTTACTGCACTTTTTTGTTACTTTATAGCACTTCTGTTTGGCGATAGTGCTTCGCAAAATGCCACAAATTATTGCAGGCCTTTAGTGCTTTTCTCCTAGGACTCAAAGTGCATATGTTAGCTAGTGTTAGTTAGTGGTTAGTAATTATAATGAACTGTTAGTTAATGTTAGCAGATGTTAGTTAAAGGACAAGTACACACGAAAAAAATATTTACAATATTTACATATAATACAAAATTTTAAAGCTTTTTTTCCTAAACAACTCATAATGCATATTTTTTTTATTGTTAGTTAATGTTAGTATTAGTAAATGTAACTGTTAGTTAATGTTGTAAATGTTAGTTAAAGGACAAGTACACAAGAAAAATATTTACATTATTATTTATTTATATTAATATTTTTATTATTATTATTTACTTTTTTATATATACAGAAAGACAAACAAAAAAACAGGACACCTAGACCTCTAAAGGTCTAAAACAAACATTGGACAAAATACTTTGGGGGGGGGGTTTAGTCCTTAACTTTTTTTTGGGTCTCAAGATGTGTGAATACAGGGGGGTGTTAACAACAATTGCTAACAACAAGCACACAAAGAAAGCTCAGAAGCTCAAATAGCAACAAAAAATTCTCTCCAACTGCTACACTGTCAGGTCTCCACTAAAACACTCCAACACACTAAACAAATGGCGCTGGTGCACTGCCTTTTATACCCAGGGGGCTGGCAATACTCAAATTAGCTGCCATTGGTTGATTTTGGACATGTGGTTATTTTTTTTTTTTATTTGATAATTTTCAAAACTGCGAGCATGAACGTGTCGAACATTCATAATTATCGAAAGACCGGAAAAATATCGAAAGTCCGAGAAATCCGGGTCCGGGATAGTTCAAAGAAGTCCGGGTCCCTTCGAACTCGGGTTTTAAGTTCTAGTCCATCCCTTCTAGCTATGCTTTATGGTTTAACAAAAACTTCGGTTGCAGATGCACATTTACAACCACATAAACAATGAGTAGGGACAGTTTCTTTAGAAAACTGGTGTTCCGTACCTGTTTGTGAGCATAGCTATGTGCGTATTCTGAGACGTCTCCAGTAGCCTCTATGTCTGTTTCTCTGTTTGGGTGAAAGTTTGTTTGGATTCTGTGTGAGTGGAGATGGCTTGGTAGCTCTGTGTGTTTGTGTGTGGTTTTAATGCTTAGTTTGAATTGGCCTGCTCACTCCTTTTCCTTTTCTTTTTTCTATTGGCTCTTCTCTACTCTGTTCGCATTGGTTATTCTTCTCTCTATATTCTTCTCCGACCTTCACCCACCCTGCCTGGACCAACATTTGCTTTGCTATGACTATTCTTGTTTGCTGCCTGGGACGATTTTTTACGTTTTGACTCTGGTTTGCCAGACCCCTTTGTACCTTTCTCTTTGCACATAGGTTCTGAACTTGCCTAGTTTTGGCTATGCTCTTCCTGACACTAACACCTGGCTGGCCTGCCTGAATGTACTTGGCTGCTTGTTGCTGTCAACCTTCATTCTTCATTTTCCTCCATTGTGATATCCACCAGACTCCAGGCTTTGCTGTGATATTTGGCAATAAGAACCCTGGATCCATATTTGGAAATTTTAGCATTTGCTGTCTAATTGAATACTATATCAACAAAATTCTATACATGCTTTCTTCAGTGGTAGCTACAGACTTATGGGC
Source organism: Hymenochirus boettgeri (assembly GCA_019447015.1). Taxonomy (NCBI): domain Eukaryota; kingdom Metazoa; phylum Chordata; class Amphibia; order Anura; family Pipidae; genus Hymenochirus; species Hymenochirus boettgeri. The sequence continues at coordinate 36,677 of JAACNH010002170.1, forward strand.
CCTGATGCAAAATTTGGGCATGGGCCCCCAAAACTATCATTTACATAAAAAACATCCAAATTCATTAACACTTTTTTTAAAGGCATCATTTTAAAACAGCAAACATACTTACCTATAGACTTTTTACTATTTAATCAGATTCATACAGTATTTCTAAAACTTAGATCCTCCTTAGAGAGTGGTAAATTGGTAAATCCTTAGAGAGTGGTAAAGTGCTTTGTATATAACCAGCGGTAAAACCAGTGCACAAAGACTGGTTAAATGCTGGCATGCAGACACTGATAAACTGGTTGGGAAACTGGCATGCACACAGCCATACAATGGTAAATGCGGACAACGGTAAAAATGCTTTGTACATAGACCACTGGGAAACTGTTGGCACACAGACTGGTAGTTTTGGAACTGTAGCCAAAATGGGGCCCCTTCTGGCCATAGGTCTGGGGCAGTCACATTCCCTGCAACCCTGGTAACTAGCCCAGCTTTTTTTTGCAGCACATATAGTGTACAAAAAAAACTGAGCACAAGCACCACAATTGTGACATTAAACCATTTTCAATACCTGCAAAAATGCTAGTCCTTTATAAAAGGTTAGTGGACTTTAAGTTAGGTTTATAGATATTTTTGCTCCTGGTAATTTGAGCCCATGATGTGGAAACCTTTAAAAAGAATGTCTAATCTAATTTATGTAGATAATTATAAATAAACCTTACAGTTTCTATAGAATGTGTGTCTGGTTCTCTTGCCCACAACAAGAATATCACACTCCTGCAGTTGTGAGATTTTTTTTCTTATTAATATGTATATAGAAATGAGATTACATACCTTATTACCTTATTACACAAGTTTCTTGTTAAAAAAAGGTTAAAAGTTAGAACCCAGAGGATAAATCAAACTGTGAAGTTGGTGTCTGGACTTAAAATAATTTGGCCAAGTTATTAACTAACTAATTGCTGTAATTATTCCAGAGAGAAGGGCAGGCTTTTTAAGTCGCATTACAATGGTAAAGTAAAAGTAAGCAAATTAACTGGATGTTCCCTAGGCTTCTAATTTTTGTATTTATCGAGATTTGTATCTGATGGCCCCGCCCGAAAGATTCAAAAGGATAGTAAGTCCATGACTGAAGATGACCCGCAGGTGGATTGAGCAATGTGCTGTGAGATTATGCTTCAAAAGCACATTTGCATGAATAATTTACCCCTATATATGCTGCTGTCTTTTCTTGAAAATGTGCCTGTTTGCAGGTTTGCTGCTATAACTTCTTGCTCACACCAGAACTAAAGGGTTACAACTAACACAAAGGTGTGAATGGGCACTTTCAACACACTATGACCAAATACATTACAATAGGAGCTGCTGGGCCTTCTATAATCCCTTGTTCGAAAGCAGACACACAGCCTGCGTCTCTGTTATTACGCGTTACACGAAGAATCTCTGTAGCTGCCAGCAGTGTTGCACATTCATCCCTTGAGCAGCATAGTGTCAGAAGTTTTTGTATAATGGTATATTATGCCTTAAATAGATTTTGCAATGTACCCCTAATGCAAAAACAATACAAAAACTGGTGGAAACTATGTCTGCGTGAAAGGCAAATTTAGAAAGGGAATGATATTGTATGACCATTTAAGATATTCTTATTCATAACTACTAGAGATGGCCGGTTCGCGGACCCGGATCCGCCGCGGATTATCCCGTCCTCGAACGGCAGATTATTCCGGATTTCCGCCTTAAAAATTCCGAACCGCGGATTTTTTTTTCCGAAAATTTCAAAATACGACGGATCTCCGTAATTTCGAAAATGGAGGTTCCTCGTAATTACGAGAATTTCGTTATTACGCCAAATTTTCGAAAAAAAAAACAAGAAATTCTTGTAAATTCGCGGAATTTTTTGCATTTTGGGGATTATTTTGAAGATGAGCAAGCCACATGTCCCAATATCCAATGGCAGCTAACATGATTATTGCAGCCCCCTGGGTATAAAAGGCTGCTCACAGGCGCCATTTTGTCAGTGTGTTGGAGTGAGTGTGTTTAGTGGAGACCTGACAATGTAGGAGTTAGAGAGAGTTTTTTGTGCTTTTTGAGCTTTTTTTTGAGCTTCTGTGTGTGGATTTCAGTATAGTGGTTTAGCACTTGGTGTTACCACCCCTGTATCACACATCTTGAGACCCAACAGTCCTTTAAGGACTAAACTGTTGCAACGGAGGGAGGACCCGTCTCTCCCCTGAGAATGTGGACCACCTTACATTCATCAAGATGAATGGGCATGGATCACATTCATTACAACACTCCTATTGCTGACGCTCATGCCCGTGACTGAAGGCCTTCTGCCCCTGGCCACCCATACTGCTCCTCACCTCATTTTCCGCCTAGAGGCTTAGCTGATGGCAGCTAGCTGGCAAAGGCAAATGTTTCTTATTGGCAGGGCTATATATGGTCCTACCTTGCCTACTGCATTCAAGTTGTTGAAATAACAAATGCTCTGCAAACAACAGCTACTTGTGGCTAATTTTCTAAGATTGGGTCGTTCCTACTTGGCCTGAGAGCAGTACTTTGTTCTTCCTTCTCTCTCCACGAGGCACCTTTGTGGTGTCACCTACTCTGACCATCTCTACAGCCGCAACAGCTACTCTTGTGGCTAATGTTTTTAGCTCTGGGTCAATCCTGCCGGCACTAGAGCAGTACTCCATATTACAAAGTGTGGGCCTGCGTGTAACTCAATGGTGCGGTTCCTACAAAGCTACCCGTTAACCCCCTTTGGCTTGCACGAAGCATACTCTGAGGGAGAGAGCCAATGGGGTGAGGGGTATGTCAGTGGGGCCAAGCCTGCCTGGCTCTTCAAAAATGGTGGCAAACTGCAGTGGGTGCTGTAACTCAATGGTGTGGTTCCTACAAAGCCTTACCCGTTCACCCGCTTTCCCTTGCACGAAGCATACTCTGAGGGAGAGAAGCCAATGGGGTGAGGGGTATGTCCAGTGGGGCCAAGCCTGCCTGGCTCTTCAACAATGGGGGCAAACTGCAGTGGGCCTGCTGTAACTCAATGGTGCTGTTCTAACCGTTCACACCCGCTTTCCCTTGCACGAAGATACTCTAAGGGAGAGAAGCCAATGGGGTGAGGGTATGTCAGTGGGGCCAAGCCTGCCTGGCCCAAAACAATGGTGGCAAACCGCAGTGGACATTATGTAACCCATATACCCCCCATCGCATTCTTTCCCTTGTTGTGTCGCAAACTACTATATAGGGGAATTGTGCCAATGTGGTTGTTTAATGGCACTAATGGTAAGGTATATTACAATAAATATGTTTTGTCAGAAGTAAATTTAAAAATTTATTACTTATTACAATACAGTAATATAATATAAAAAAGTAGTATTGGTAGTGGTAGCCGAAGCGGTTGCAGGAGCCGGCGCTGGAGCCCCTCCATAATCCTGCGCTTCGGGCCGCACATGATAGGTGCCAGGGGAGGGAAATCATCGTACCCCCTGGCAAGGAGGTACTGTGTGGCATACATCTGCCTTAGAACACACCATTGTGCAGGCAGAAGGTTCCGGTCCTCGTTTTTAAGAAAATCCTCGTTTTACGGAACTCCTCGTATTTTCAAAATACCGTTTTTTTAAATTCACGCTAGCGGACTGTAATTTTAGGTATTGTAGGCATTGATACGGTTCTTTCTTAAGGTCATGTACCCAGGTCCCTGAGTGATTAGAGTGCATGTTACCAAGGTAATTTAGACCACTTTTTTAACGCGGATTTTTGCCGAACTTTCATTTTAAGACGTTTAACGGGTCGCTCGCGGATTTTCGAATTAGGATTTTTTGAAAATCCGCGGATCCTCGCGCGGACCGGATTTTTTGAAGTTTGGACATCTCAATAACTACATACTAATGCATTACTGTCTGCCTGCTTTATTTTATTTTCTTTACAGTAGAGCCCTACACAAACCCATAATCCAGTTTGCACCTTTGCTCATTATTTGCAGCAATGATGAGCATCCCTTCCCAATAGTGAAGGGATGTTGCTACAGAAATGGTGGTTTAAAAGGAGTTGCGGGTTTACCCATTGCATAATCTAACCGTACACAAATCCATTCTAGCTTTTTCTGCCTGAGCCAAAACTTTTGAATGGAATTCATTTTTTTTAGACATGGCGCGAGCACCACCGCTGTTCTAAGTGTGTGTGTGGCTTTAGCGGTGGGCGTGGTTTGGGCGATGGACGTGGCTAAAAATGTTACGATTTTAAAACTTTGTACTATATGTATTAAACAGTTCTCGACAGTTCAATTTAGCTATAATGTGAATGACTAGAAACAGATATTGACATCCCTGTTCTCAAACAGCTTGTGCTGCCCACTACCATAGTGCTCCTTTAAGGTTATTTGCTCAAATCAAAATAACTTGTTTTAATAGCCTGGGCTGACATGTTTGGTCAACTGTTACAATGCATTAGAATGCCCCATACTTTCTGTAGTATAAAAGATTTTAGAAAAAGATTTGTAAGCTGCACCACTTAGGGTAACTCTTTCAGCAACAGCCCTAACTAACCCAACTAGTCTAACCGAGCCTAAAAAACTAACTAAAGCTAAACCTAAACCATATAAAAGGATTTTACCAGGAAAGGATTTGATCTGGAAAATCTTTTTTTCTTAACTGTCACACTGTGGGAATGAGATTGTTGTTACGAGTGTGCCGATATAAAATTGCCGATGTAAACGTAACTTGATAATATGCCCCCAAAGTTGGTAATGTTTTCAGTATAACGTTATCTGTAGGTTAAAGGGACTGGCCACCCTTTATCAACCACTAAACACAAGGCCACACCCCAAACCAACTCTTTTTTAATTTTGCTTTTTTGGAAAAAAAACAGCTATATTTATGCTGATAATTTATGGACGTGCAAAAAACAAACGAATTTTTAAAACATTACTGTGAATATAGTGGTGTCTGATACTTTTTTAGAAAATTTAAAAACAATGGGTAGATTGACAGCCGCTATTCCAACCAAGCCACCCATAATGAACTGCCAGGCCTAATGGTAAACTAAACTGGCCAGTCAGATAATTGCAATTTTATATCAAGTCCAGTTGATCTAATTGAATACAAACAGATATACATGACCTGGAGAATAGAACCTTCACAAGCATAAAATGTCTATTATACCTATAGGGAGCGTAAATAATCGAATATCGAATCCGCAAGTAAAATGTTTTGTTGATACCTATGCGCCAGGAAATATCGAATATCGAACATCCGCGAGTAAAATGTCTATTGTACCTATACGCGAAGTAAATATCGAATTCTCAAATCCGCGAGTCGTTAAGGGGAAATTATCGAATGTTCAAACGCGAGAGCTCGAAAGTAGCGTGGGTGAAAGTAAAATCGAGGTTTTCGAAAGTCCTAGATATTGAACATTTCCCAGACCATTTCCCAGGTCCCACAGCATTTACATAAGTTACCATTGATATTTAATGTTATTTCATTCAAATTTTCAAATTATTTGAATCCCATTGACTTAATGGGTCCGTTTTCAAACTTTCCATATAGTTCAAACATTTCGAAAACAGACCGAACTTTCCAAGTTCGGCCATCTCTAATATTGATTGAGCCACATCACAGTTTATTTATGCATACAGATTCTTCTACTAGTCATCTGAATTTAGAATGTCAGTCAGAGTCTAGCGAAATATCTCCTAGAACTATATTTCAAGTACACAAAAAAGTTTAATTCACACAGGATTTGCTGGCTCATAAGTGCAGATGGTTGGGATAGTTTATGGATGGAGGTGTTTGCAACGGTCAAGTTTCAGCATCAAAATATTGATCTCTATATGAAATTCCATTTTCACTGGTAGAAATGAACCCCATGCATTCTTTGTTCAGTCAGTGTTAAGAGGTCTTCGGCTCATTTACCCAGAGCCGCTACCCTCGGGTAAAAGTCCTGTTTGCGATTAATATTGCGTTTGCAAATGTGGAGTAAATCCCAGTAGGGATTTAGCCACTGCATGGCGTTAAAATCCTGCGCTAAAAACCAGCGCAAAAGCGATATTAAATCGCAAGTGTTGGATGCGTGGGTGATTTTCCGGTTTAGCTCCGCGCGCATCCAACGCTAATATTGAGCAAAGTCTCGCTAAACCGGTTAGCGAACCATGAGCGTGACTTAAACTCCATATATTTGCCCAGCGAGTCTGGGTAAATGAGGCCCTATTGGTTTAAAAAAAAATAGCACTGGTTTTGCAGAAAAAAAATCAGGAATCATAGGATACAAGAACAGCAGCATGCTCATTAAATGGGTTTTGCATTTTGCACGTCATTTCGTCTCTTGGACATGTATGTGCAGGCATAAAATGCACATCTTTGCCAGCTTTGTGAAGGTTATGGATTGACAAGACAAATAAACAGGGGGTGCATCTTTTTAAAGGGGCAAGCTGTTTCCATTTGAAGGAATGCCACAAAGACAGGTTATGTATTAAATAGCAGCATATGGGGCACAATACAAGGGGTACTTAGACCGGCCGATGCTGAATTAAGGAAAGGATTGGAGAAAGACATTGCTATGCATTAGGTGCACTATGTTTTATTGTTAAACTAAGATTGTTAACCCTTTGGAAAAAAAAAAAAAATAAACTACAACTTTTAATAATATTTTTAGGGATGTTTAAATCAAACCAAAATGTTCAGATTTTTTTTTGGATTTGTGTGCTGCCTTCAGTGCAATATACTCTGTGATTTGCTGGCAAGCATAGGTTCTGTGGTGGGCAATCCTTCGATTCACCACCAGATGGCAGCACATATGTTAAGCTGCACCCCAATTAACATCACATGATGAAAAGGGGTTTAAAAAGGAAGTGGTGGGAGTAAGGGGTGGTTTGTAAAAGTGTTAAGTAGCCAATGTTTTTTTCGGGTCCTGAAGTGTATACAAGTCTATACCATGTATATCAAATTGTCCTAGCCTTAGGAACATTTTTTCGGGAACATACAATAGACATACATTGCTACTATAATAGAATCTAATAGAAATAGATAGGATAGTAGATAGTAGATAGAGATAGATAGATAGATAGCTAGTATAGTGTCTACCACGGTATTGAATGAATGGATATTGTTGAAGTGGCATGTGTGTGAGACCTGTAAAGATTCCATATAAGTAGGTGACATCAAGGATTGAAATCGATTTCAAAATAAATCATAAAATGATTTATTGTGCGTTACAGGGGCATAGTGCAACAGAGTTTGCCGAAGGCCTTGTAATCAAGTTCATGCATTTATGAAATTTAAAGTGTTCTTCATTTTATCATAATACTAATTAGAGTACAAAATAATAAAATCTAAGTTGTATTGGGGGAAAAATATTTCATATATATCGGCATTAAACCACCCCCTATATAATACAATATATATATATATAATATATTATATTATAATTATATAATGTATAACTGTAAAACATTTAAAAATCTTCAAATTAGAATTATATGTAATCGTTGTGCAAGCATTTGCATTTACTGTTATTTTTCTTCCAAACCTCAAAATCTAGTATTGAAGCCGTGAAAGAGAGGTTTATGCAGAGTGTAAATTATTTTAGAAAACCGGTAAGTAGTATGCTGACATTCCAAGGTTTGCTGCAAATTTTAATCAGGGGAAAATGGGAGCGCGATGATTACAGGACTAGACCTTAAACGCATATTCTCCCGTACCTTGTACACCACGCCCCCCCCTAGGTTGACCCCCTCTACAGTACTAAAGCTACTGGCAGAATATGTGCACTGACAGAAGGGACGATGACGCACAGCACTAAGGTACCACCACCACGAACGAACACCACTTTATGAACGAAAAAAAACAAACAAAAAAAAACCAGACAAGAAAAAAAGCCGAAATCAAAGCCATACAAGATCCTCACCAGCAGACCTGTGAGTTGGAAGTCTTTCTCATTTTCTCCATGGCAATAATTTAATTTAGCGCTTGCTTGGCTTTCAAGGTCATTTAAGAGATGCCAAAATCTTCAGACTGAGACCCCATCTGACACCTAACCGACGAGAATGTCATAGGCTTAAGGTTGAGGTTCCTTTATGTACTTCCAGATAAACAAATTAAAATAAAAATGAAGAAAGAAAATGCACCTAACCTGTTTTTGGTTTCAAGATGAGTCGGTCTATTTTGTTTGAACTATAGAAACAAGCTTTATATAAAAGAGGAAAAGTGAATGACAAAATCTAATTCATGTAAAGCGAGGCACTGGAACAACAACTTACTGCAAATGATACAGACAAATTTGTGGTAACCCTTATTCAATGTTGGTTGAATAAAGGGTTAAAAAAATCCAAAGAAAACATGAACAGGGAATTCAATAAAAGTGTTTATCAGTAAAAATGGGACCCAACTATTCGATATTATTATGTAACATTTGAAAGTTAACATCTGATGGTTGGGGGCAAATTAGCATTCAGGTGTGGTGTGTGTGTGTGTGTGTGTGTGTGTGTGTGTGTTGGGTGTATAGACCACATTGCATAAAATCTGACACAGACATATTTTTAAACTGTTACACAAACAGTCCCCAGCATCAGGGGAACCAAATAGGATAAATCTGCAGGTGGAGAAATAGACCCAGG
>JAACNH010002171.1:0-45243 GCA_019447015.1 Hymenochirus boettgeri
ATACGTAATAGCTATCGTATAGTGGATACAGCTTATCTGTATAGGTGAATATCGCATCAGTATAGTAGTATAGCTATCGTATAGGGATAATAGCATCTGTTATAGTGATCTAGCTATCATTATAGTAATATACTAATCCTTATAGTGATATAGCTACGGTATAAGTGATACAGCTATCGGATAGTGTATATCTAATCGGTAAGTGAATATAGCTTCGGTATAAGTGATACAGCTATCTGTATAGTGGATATAGCATCTGTATAGTGATATATCTATCAGTATCCTTGATCGAGCTATCGGTATAGTGATCCGCTAATCTGTATAGTGATATAGCTATCGGTAATAGTGATGATATCTATCAGTATAAATGATATCGCTATCTTGTATAGTGATACGCTATCTTTATAGTGATATAGCTATCAGTATGTATATAGCTAATCGGTATAGTGATACAGCTAGCTGTAGAGTGATAATAGCGATCAGTATAGTCATATATAGCTACAGTTATACGTGATAAGCTTCTGTATATGATATAGCTATCTGTATAGTAATTAGCTATCTGTATTACTGAATATCTATCTGTATTGTGGATATAGCTATCTGTATACTGAAATCGCTATCTGTAATCGTTATATAGCTAGCAGTATAGTGTATAGCTATCTGTATGTAGCTATCGGTATAGTGATATAGCTATTGGTATTGTGATATAGCTATCTGTATACTGATATAGCTATCTGTATACTGATATAGCTATCTGTATAGTGATATAGCTATCAGTATAGTGATATAGCTTTCTGTAAGCTATCGGTATAGTGATATAGCTTTGGTTAATGGATATAGCTATCTGCATAGTGGATAAAGCTTCGGTAACGTGATATAGCTATCGGTCTAGTGATATCGCTATCTTTAATGTACTATAGCTATCGGTATAGTGATATGGCTATCTGATAGATATATCTATCTGTATAGTGATATCCGCTAGTGGTATAGTCATATAGCTAGCTGTATAGTGAATGAGCTATCATTAAGTAATATCAGCTATCGGTTAAGTTGATTAGCCTATCATATAGTGAATAGATACTGTATCTGTGTAGAGATATAGCTATCTGTATAAAGATATTAGCTATTGGTTATAGTAATATAGCTATCGGTAAAAGAGTGATATAAGCTATCGGTATAAGTGGGATTTAGATCTTTATCTGTGTAGTGATAATAGGCTATTGGTAATGTGATATAGCATCTGTATATTGATATAGCTATCTGTATAGTGTATAGCTATCGGTATAGTGGATATCGTTATCTGTAATAGTGGATATATCTAATCGGTTAGTGATATAGCTATTGGTATAATGATAGAGCTTCGGTATAGTGATATAGATACTGTATAGTGGATATAGCTATCGATATGTTCTATAGCTATTGTATAGTGATTATAAGCTATCGGTATATTGAATAGCTATCGGTATAGTGATATAGCGTCTGTATGTGACAGAGCTATCGGTATAGTGAATAGCTAGTGTATAGTGATATAGCTAGCGGTATAGTGTATATAGCTATCTGTAGAGTGATATAGCTATATCGGTATAGTGATATAGCTATCTTGTAAGCTATCAGTATAGTATATACTTGGGTATAGTGATTAGCTAATCTGTATAGGATATGCTATCGTTATAGTGATATATCTATCGGTAAATTGTGATATAGCTATCTGTATATTGATATAGCTATCGGTCTAGTGATATAGCTATCTGTATAGTGATATAGCTATCTGTATAGGATATACTTCTCTGTATACTGATATAGCTTCTTTTATAGTGATCTATCTATCTGTAAGCTATCGTAATAGTGTATATCTATTGGTATAGTGATATAGCTTCTTATAGTGGGATATAACAAACATAGGGGGTGTGTGCACTCTACCTTCAAATGCTTCATAGGCCTTGTGTGCTGCTTGTTCTTTCATATTTACACTTTATATTTATACTTATATTTATATTTTATACTAGTAATGCACTTTAATTTGCTTTAATATTTATATTAAATTATATTGAATGAAGCGGCACTTGACTATGAAATCCTTTCTATCTAGCTGTTTTTCTATTTCAGCTAGGATTTTGCACAAGCACTTTGTAGTAACTGTGAATGGTTAACACTGGCTTTTTGTATTAGTAATCTGTGAGTCACAATTGGAGGGGAGGGGTTAAGGATATATGAGTTGAGTGTTTGCACCTGGCGAACTATAGCTTGAGAAAGTTCTAAGGCCAACCGAAACAATCGCTATCTTTTGTTGCACCTGTAATAACAGTTGAACTTCTTCACAAGGTCCTGTGAGGTGCTCTGCAGTTTGTCCTCAAGTTTTGTATAGTGATATAGCTATCTGTAATAGTGATATAGCTATCGGGATCGTGATATAGCTTAGCGGTATAGTGATATAGCTATCGGTATAGTGATTATAGCTATCTTATATCGTGATCTAGCGATCGGTATAGTGGATACAGCTATCTGATAGTGATATCGCTATCCGGTATAGTGATAATAGCTATCTGTATATGATATAGCTACGGTAAGTGATATAGCTATCGGTATATGTGATATAGCTATCGTATAGTGGATATCGCTCTCGTATAGTGATTTAGCTATCGTTAGATGAGATACTATCTGTATAGTGATATAGCTATCGGTATAGTGATATACTACTGTATAGTGATATAGCTAATCGGTCTAGTGATATAGCTCTCGGTATAGAGATTAGCTTCTTTATAGTATATAGCTATCTGTAATAGTGATATAGCTATTGGGTATATGAAAATAGCTATCTGTATAGTGATATCTATTGGTATAGTTATATAGCTATCTTATAGTGATAATAGCTATCTTATAGTACTATACTATTGGTATAAGTGATATGCTATCTGTATAGTGATATAGCTAATCGGTATACGTGATATGCTCTCTGTATAGTGGATACATCTATCAGTAGAGTGATATAACTATCAGTATAGTAATAGCTATTTGGTATGTGATATAGCTATCTTATTGTGATATAGCTACCTGGTAACTACTGAAATAGCTATCTGTAAGTGATATATCTATCTTAGCTATCGGTATAGTGAGATAGCTATCTGTAAGCTATCGGTCATAGTGATATAGCTATTGTATTGTGATATAGCTATCTGTATACTGATTAGCTATCTTTATAGTGATATAGCTATCTGTATACTGATATAGCGGTCTGTATGTGATATAGCTATCTGTATAGTGAATATAGCTATCTGTATAAGATATAAGCTATTGGTTATAGTGATATAGCTATCGGTAAAGTTATATAGCTTCGGTATAGTGATATAGCATCTGTATCTTCTGTAGTGCTATAGCTATTGGTATATTGCTATAGCTATCGGTATAGTGATATGCTATCTGTATAGTGATTAAGATACTGTATCTCTGGTGTAGTGATATAGTTTATCTGTATAAGATATAGCTATTGGTATAGTGATAGCTATCGGTAAAGTGATATAGCTATCGGTATAGTGATATAGATACTGTAATCTCTGCAGTGATATAGCTATTGGTAAAATAGTGATATAGCTATCTGTATAGTGATATAAGCATCTGTATAGTGATATAGCTATTTGGTATAGTGATATAGCTATCTGTATAGTTATATAGCTCTCATTATAGTTAATATAGCGATCGTTATAGGTGATACAGCTATCGTATAAGTGATATAGCTATCCTGTATAGTACTATAGCTATCAGTACGTTATATAGCTATCTGTATAGTATATAGCTTATCGATATAATGATATAGGCTATCTGTAAGTAAGACTGCTACTGTATACTATATGCTATCTGTATTGTGATATAGCTATAATGTATACTGAAATAACTACTGTATAGTGATATAGCTATCTGTAAGTCAATCGGTATAGTGATATAGCTATTGGTATTGTGATATAGCTATCTGTATACTGATATAGCTATCTTGTATAGTGGATATATCTATCTGTATAGTGATATAGCTTTGTATGTGATATATCTAATCTGTATACTGATATAGCTAATCATGTATAGTGATATAGCTATCCTGTATACTGATATAGCTATCTGTATAGTGATATAGCTATCAGTAAGTGATATGCTATCTGTAAGTGATATAGCTATCTGTATAGTGATCTACTATCAGTATAGTGATTATAGCTATCTGATACTGATATACTATCTTTATAGTGATAATTAGCTATCGGTATAGTGATATAGCTATCGGTATAGTGATATAGCATTGGTATAGGAATGCTATCTGTATATGATAGAGCTATCGTAAAGTGGATATAGCTATCGTTATAAAGTGATATAGCTCTCTGTATATGATATAGCTATCTTATATGATATATCTATTGGTATCGTGATATAGCTATCTGTATAGTGATATAGCTATCATTATAGTAATATAGCTATTGGTATAGTGTATAATAGGCTATCGTATAGTGATATAGGACTGATCGGATAGTGATAGAGCTATCTGTATAGTGATATAGCTATCTGTGTATTTAATAGACTATCAGGTATAGTGATATACTACGATGATATGCTCTCTTCGTGTATAGCTATCTGTATACGAAATAGCTATCTGATAGTGCTATAGCTAGGTTGTAACTTCAGTATAGTGATGATAAGCTTATCGTATTAGTGCTATAGCTATCGGTGATTATAGTATAAGTCGTTTTATGTGATGATAAGCATTCGGTAGTAAAGCATCGGTATAGTGAGCTATCTGTATATAGTGATATGAGCTATCTGTATACTGAAGCACAGTATAGTTACTATCTTGTATGTGATATAGCTGATCAGATAGTGATATAGCTTCATCTAGAAGCTAATGTACGTAGACTACGGCTACGTATAGTGATATAGCTATCGAGTTTTTTTTGCTTCTTATAGTGATACTAGCTATCGTTGAGTGATATAGCTAATCGGTTATGAGATGCTTAATAGTAAGATCTGTAATCGTGTAAGCTATGTGTATGTTAGAATATAGCTATGTGGTATAGTGATATAGCTATCAGTATAGTGATATACTATAGTTATAGTGTCAGTTGGATAGTGATATAGTATCGTTTAGTGATATCGTCTATATGGCTATCAGTGATTAGTGACAGCTACTTTCGTGTATAGCTTCGTATAGTAAGATCTATCGTATTATAGTGATCATACTGTATGTTACTATCAGTATAGTATATAGCTATCGTATAGTGATTAAGCTAACTGTATAGTGATATAGCTATATAAGTAGGTTTAGTTAGGGATATAGCTATTGGTAATAGTGATATATCGATACTGTATAGCTAGATAGGATTAAGCTAGGTTAAGGATAAGTATCGTATAGGATTATAGCTATCGTATAGTGAATTAGCTATCAGTTAGTGGATAATCTATCGGTATAGTGAATACAGCTATCTGTATAGTGATATAGCTATATTGGGATAGGTTGCATCAGTCATAGAGACATCAGGTATGTGATAGTGATATACTATAGGTGACTTGCGTATCAAGCTATAGTTATATATAGCTATCGATTATCAGTGATACAGCTATCTGTTAGTGATATAGCTATCAGTTATAGTAGATATACGCTATCAGATATAGATAATTCGTTAGCATTGAGTATGTATGATTATAGTCTTTATCTGTATATGATATAGCATCTGTATTGTGATAGCTATCATTATAACTGAAATAGCTATCTTGTAGTAGGATATAGCTATCTGAATCGTATAGTGATATAGCTATTGGTATGTGATATAGCTCTCTGTAAGTCTATAGCTATCTGTATACTGATATAGATATCTGTATAGTGAATAGCTATCAGTATAGTGTATAGCTATCTGTAATAAACTATCGTTATATTGATAAGCTATTGGTATAGTGATATAAGCTCATCTGTACTTGGTTATAGTCTAGGCTTATAGTGATATAGCTATCGTATAGTGATACTAGCTGTATGCTTGTAAGTATGAAGATATAGCTATCAGTATAGTGATATAGCTATCGTATGAGTGATATACTATCTGTATGTATCCCATATAGCTATTGGTATTTCAGTGATTAGAGGCTATCTTTGTATAGTGATATAGCCTTATCTATCGTATAGTGCATATAGCTATCAGTATAAGTGATATAGCCATATGTTTGTATAGTGATATAGCTTTGGTATAGTGATATAGCTATCTGTATACTGATACCTAGCTATCTGATAGTGATATATCTATGTAAGTTATAATAGCCTATCTGTATAAGTTATACTATCTGTATAGTGAGTACTAAGTATCGTGTATGCTAGTGAGTTATATACTATCTAGTCATAGTGATAAGCTATCTGTCTTATAACTAGATACAGTATATTTAGTATCTGTATAGTGAACACTATCTGATAGGATATAGTACATTATAGTATATCTATAAGCTATCGATAGTGATATAGCTATCATATGCAATAGCTTACGATATAGGCATATCTGTTCAGTAGATAGCTCTCTGTATAGTTATAGCGCTTATCTGTATAATGGATATGCTATCGTATAGTGATAAGCTATCGTGTATCGTGAAGATAGCATCAATCTATATACTAAGTAAGTGATATAGCTATGTATTGATATGCATGTATAATTCATAGATCGGACTATAGCTTCTATATAGTGATTATAGCTATTCGGTATTAGTGATATAGTACTGATACTGAGATAGCTTCGTGGATATAGCTATCTGTTAGATATACCGCTATCTGTATAGTGATATAGCTTTGTAATTCAGTATAGTGATATAGCTATTGGTATAGTGTATAGCTATCTGATTATGATAGTTATCAATACAGCATCGTTAATAGTGATATACTATCTTTATAGTGATATAGCTATCGGTAGACTTGATATAGCTATCGGTATAGTGATTATAGCTATCTGTATAGCTGATATAGCTATCGTATATGATATAGCTATGATCTTAGCGTCATGTAGTATCTTGCTATCAGTTAGTATATGATCTGTATTAAATAGCCTATCTGTAAATTGCATTGGTGTATAGTGTATAGCTATCTGAAGTGAATTCTCTGAAAGTGATATAGCTATCGGTATAGTGATGACTATCGTATGTAGCGTATGTATAGTGATATAGCATCGTATACTGTTATAGTTTGTATTAGTTATACTACTCTGTATAGTGATATAGTTATATGTATAGTGAAATAGCTATCTGTATAGTGAATAGCTTTGGTATAAGTGATATAGCTATCTGTATAGTGATATAGATCTTGGCAAATAGTATGCTCTCTAGTGAATTAACTATCGTTAAGTGACTATAGCTATCGTTAGTGAATAAGCTATCTTATAGTATATAGCTTCGTATATGATGCTATCGTTTATATAGTGATATTAGCTATCTGTATGATTGCAGGTATATGAGCTATAATATCGTTTTATAGTGTATAGCTATCTGTTATAGTGATATAGCATCGGTATAGTGAATAGGCTATCTTAAGATATGTGGTATTAGTGATATAGCTATTGTATAGTGATAGTGCTATCTGTAGTATTAGATGATAGAGCTACTGTATCGAGTATATATATTTATAGTGATTAGCTACTCGCTGTATTGTACGATATCTGTATAAGAATCTATCTGTATAGTGGATATAGACTATCGGTGTTCAGGAATAGTATTATAGTGATATAGCTATCATAGTGATATAGCTACGTGCTGTTATATAGCATGAATAAGTAGCTCATTGGTATAGTGATATAGCCTATCTGGTAGTGATATAGCTATTCGGTAGCTATGGTTAGTGATATGCTATTGTAGTGATATAGCATCTTAGGTGAAACCTGTATTGATTATAGCTATCTGTATAGTGTATAGCTCAAGCTATGGTTTATATGAATCTCGGATATAGTGATATACTATCTGTATAGGTGATTCAGGTATATCGAAGTATTCTTATAGTGATATAGCTATCCGTATAGGATATAGCTATCTGTCACCTATAGTATGATATATGCTTCTACTGTATATGATATAGCTATCTGTATAGTGATATAGCTCTAATACGGTATAGTGATATAGCTTATCTGTAAGCATCGGTTAAGTGATACGCTATCTGTAGACTGATTATAACTATCTGTATATGATTATTGCTATCTAGTAATACTGATATAGCTATCTTGTATAAGTGATATAGCTAGCGGTACAGTGATATAGCTAATCGTAAAGTGATATGCTAATCAGTATCGTGATATAGGCTATCAGTCATAGTGATATACTATCTTTATATTGATATAGCTCTCGGTATCAGTGATTAGCTATCTGTATAGTGATATAGCTATCTGTAATAGTGATATAGCTATTGGTATAGTGATATGCTATCTTTATAGTGATATAGCTATCTTATAGTAATATAGCTATCGTATAGTGCTATAGCTATCATTTATAGTGATATAGATACTGTATCTGTGTAGAGATATAATAGCTATCTTGTATAAATTATCTTCAGGTCAAATTGCACTTATCCCAATATACTATGTTACTATATTCAGGGGCCTCCAGTGTCACAACACGCTCCCATTCGCTAGTGTAATAGTATGGTCAAATTTCGAATATAATTCCCGGGCACACTGGGTTTGTCTCTTGTGAAAAAACCAATCACTCTTTCATTCAACGTTTCAACAACTCGGCTGACTCTTTCATCAGGACATCGACTGGGTAGATTCCTATGAAGACGTCCTGTGAGACGTGAAACGTTGAATAAAAGTGCTTTGGTTTTTCACAAGACAACAGTGGTGCCCGGAATTATATTTCGCTATCTGTATAAGATAATAGCTAATTGGTATAGTATATAGCGTATTGGTATAGTTATATAGCTATTATATGTCATATAGATATTGTAATCGTGTAGTGATATACTATCTTTATGTGATATAGCTATCTGTATAGTGATAGCTATTGTATAGTGATATAGCTATTGTATAGTGGATATAGCTATCGTATAGTGGAATAGATACTGTATCTGTGTAAAGTGATATAGCTTTTGGTATAGTGATATTGCTATCTGTATAGTATATAGCTACTGTATAGTGATATGCTATTGGTAATATGTATAGCTATCTGTAATCGGGATATGCTATCATTATAGTGATATAGCTATTGGTATAGTGATATCGCTATTGTAAGTGATTAGCTATCTTATAGTGATATCGCTATCATTATAGTGGACATAGCTATCGGTATAGTGATATACTATCAGTAAAGCGTGATATAGATACTGGTATCTGTGTAGTAATATAGCTACTGTACAGGATATAGCCTATCGGTATAGTGAATATAGCTATCTGTATAGTGGATATGCTATCTGTATAGTGATATATGCTTCGGTATAGTGATATAGCTAATCTGTATGTGATATAGCTATGTTATAGTGATATAGCGTTCGGTATATTATATAGCTATCATTATAGTGATATAAGCTTATCGGTATAGTGATCTCAGATACTGTATCTTGTTTAGTAATATAGCTATCTTATAGTGATATAGCATCGTATAGTGACTATAGCTATCTCTATAGTGATATAGTTATCGGTCAACGATATAGCTATCTGTATAGTGATATAGCTATATGTTAGTGATATACTATTGGGTATAGTGATCTAGTTATCTGTATAGTGCCTATCAAGCTCTCATTATAGTGTTCGCGCTCGTTATCGTGATATAGCGTATCAGTTAGTGATCAGATACTGAATCCTGTGAGTATATAGCTATCTGTATAGTGATATAGCTATCTGGTAAGTGATATAGCTATGGTATAGTGAATATAGCCTATCGGTATAAGTGAGATGATACTGTATCTTTTGTAGGGATATAGCTATCTGTGTATGATATAGCTATTGGTATAGTGATATTTGCTATCTGTATAGTGATATAGCTAATCTGTCAGAGTGAGATAGCTAATCATTATGTTATATAGCTTCGGTATAGTATATATATTACTGTATCTGTGTAGTAATATAGCTACCTGTATAGTGAATAGCTACATGTATAGTGGATCTAGTTATCGGTATAGTGATATAGCTAACGGTATAGTGATAAGCTATCTGTTAGTGATATAGCTATCAGTATAGTGATATAGCTATCGTTATAGTGATATAGCTATCAATCATTATGTGATATAGCTTCGTATAGTGATATATGCTATTAGGTATATTGTTTATCATCGTTATTTTTTATATAGCTTTCAGTATCGTTGATTTAATGTGTAGAATGGGGCACTGGTTAGTAGTGTGTAGAGTTCTGTGTAAGATGGGGCCACTGGGTATTGAGTAAGATTCTGTGTAGGATGGGGCCCACTGGTATGGAGTAGATTCTGTTAGGATGGGGCCTGGGTAGTGAGTAAGATTCTGTTTAGATGGGCAGTCCGTAGTGTGTAGGATGCTGTTAGGATGGGGCATTGGGTATTGTGATATTCTGTTTAGGATGGGGCATTGGGTATTGTGTAGGGGTTTGTGTAGGATGGGGACTGGCTAGTGTGTAGGATTCGTTAGGATGGCACACTTGGTAGTGGTAGGATTCTTTGTAGGTAGGGGCACTGGGTAGTGGAGGATTTTGTGTAGATGGGGCACTGTCTAGTGTGTAGGATTCTTTTTAGGATGGCACACTGCTAGTGTCCTAAAATTCCTGTGTAGGATAAGGCACTGGTTATTGTGTAGATTTTTGGTGTATGATGGCACTGGGTATGTGTAGGATTCTGTTTATGATGGGGCACTGGGTCCTGTGTAGATGGGCACTGGTATGTGTAAGATTTTGTGTAGGGATGGGGCACTGGTACTGTGTAGGACCTGTGTATGATGGGGCCTGGTACTGTGTAGGATGGGCACTGGGTACTGTGTAGGATTCTGTGTAGGATGTGCCACTGGGTACTGTGTAGGATGGGGCACTGGGTACTGTGTAGGATGGGGCACTGGGTACTGTTAGGATTTTGTCGTATGATGGGCCTGGGTACTGGTGTAGATGGGGCCCTGGGTACTGTGTAGGATTTTTGTGTAGGATGGGGCACTGGGTACCTGTAGGATGGGGCACTGGGTGACTGTGTAGATTCTGTTGTAGGACTTGGGGCACTGGTACTGTGGGGTAGGATGGGGAACTGGGTAGTGTGTTGATTTTGTGTAGGCTGGGGCACTGGGTACTGTGGTAGGATCCTGTGTAGGATTGGGCACTGTGTACTGGTTTAGGATTCGTGTAGGATGGCACTGGGTACTTTGTTGAGTGGGGGCCACTGGTCCTGTGTAGGATGGGCACTGGGTAGGTGTAGGATTTTGTGTAGGGGGGGGCCCCCCCCCACTGGGTACTGTGTGGATGGGGCAACATGGGGTACTGTGTAGTATTTCTGTGTAGGATGGGCACTGGTACTGGTGTAGGATGGCACTGTTACTGTGTAGGATGGGGCCCTGGGGGTACTGTTGGTAGGATGGGGCACTGGGTACTGTTAAGGATGGGGCACTGGGTACTGTGTAGGATGGGGCCTGGAACTGTGTAGGATTTTTTGTGTAGGATGGGGCACTGGGTACTGTGTAGGATGGGGCACTGGTACTGTGTTAGGATTTTTTGTAGGATGGGGCAATACTGGTACCGTGTAGGATGGGGCACTTGGGTACTGTGTAGAGATTTCTGTGTAGGAGGGTTCACTGGGTAACTGTTAGGATGGGGCAACTGGGTACTGTGTGGATTTGTGTAGGATGGGGGGCACCTGGGTACTGTGTAGGATGGGGCACTTGGTTACTGTGTAGGATTCTGTTGTAGGATGGGGGCACTGGGTCTGTTTAATGAATGGGGCACTGGGTACGGTGTAGGATGGGGCACTGTTACTTGTAGGATGGGGCACTGGTATGTGTAGGATTTGTGTAGGATGGGGCCCTGGGTACTGTGTAGGAATGGGGCACTGGTAACTGTTTAGTATTTTTTGTAGGATGGTGCACGGGTACTGTGTAGGATTTTTTGTAGGATGGGCCCTGGGTACTGGTTAGATTCTGTTAGATGGGGCACTGGTACTGTGTAAGGTTCTGTGTAGGATGGGGCACTGGGTAGTTGTGTGGTGGGGCACAGGGTCTTTGTAGGATTCTGTGTAGGATGGGGCACTGGGGGTGACTGTGGAGTTGGGGCACTGGGTACTGTGTAGGATTCTGTGTAGGATGGGCACTGGGTACTGTGTAAAGGATTCTGTGTAGGATCAGGGCACTGGTATCTGTGTAGGATGGGGCACTGTACGTTAGGATTCTGTGTAGGATGGGGCATCTGGGTACTGTTGTTCGGATGGGCACCTGGGTACTGTGTAGATTTTGTGGAGGATTGGGCCTGGGTACTTGTGTAGTTCTGTGGTAGGATGGGGCAACTGGGTCTGTGTAGGATGGGCACTGGTACTGTTAGATTTGTGTGGATGGGGCCTGTGTACTGTGTAGGATGGGCACTGGGTAACTTGTAGGATTCTGTGTAGATTGGGCACTGGGTACGTGTTAGGACAAACAAAACAAAACAACAAAAAACAAAAAATTTCTGTGTAGGTGAGGCACTGGGTAACTGTGTAGGATTCTGTGTATGGATGGGGCACTGGGTACTGTGTTAGGATTGGGCAACTTGGGTAACTGTGTAGATTCTGTGTGGATGGGCCCCTGGGTACGTGTAGGATTCTGTGTAGGATGAGGCACTGGGTACTGTGTATATTCTGTGTAGGATGGGGCAACTGGGTCTGTGTAGGATGGGGCAACTGGGTACTTGGTAGGATTCTGTGTAGGATGGGGCACTGGGTACTGTGTAGGATTCTGTGTAGATGAGGCACTGGTACTGTGTGAGGATTCTGTGTAGGATGGGGCACTGGTACTGTGTAGGATGGGCACTGGGTAGTGTGTAGGATTTTTGTGTAGATGGTCCCTGGTGTACTGTGTAGGATGGGGGCACTGGGTTACTGTGTAGGATGTTTGTGTAGGATGGGGTGCTGGGTCATCTGATTAATAACTCACTATATCTGTTTGTGAGAAAAAAAATCAGATGTCCAGAAGCCGCATGTTAACTAGCCTAATGTATAGTCATATGAGCAATAATGGTATAGAATAGAGAAAATCTGTGTAACACTAAATTAACGTTAGGTTCTACTGCACCGCTCAAAAATCAAATGTTTTTGCATTTCATTTGTGGCGCGTGTTTTTTCTGTGATTGCCTTGTAAGGATTTTTGGAAAAAACACACCAAAAAACTCATTAGTAGTGCATGCATCCGCTTATCAGTCTGGATCCTGGGAAACACATTTGGCATAGAGGTGCATTGGTTAGCCCAAGGACCTTAAATGTCTACACCTCAGCTTGTTCTTTGTCATAGAAATTCTGATACACTTTAACGGATAATCTAATTTGTTTGATGTGTTTTTTTCTTACCGTTATTTTCAAAACAGTATCCTTTCCAGCTGCCTAACCTACTCATTGAATATTATCTATGTCACACAGAGAATAATAACCATGCAGTTTTGGGGTGGAGATAGTCTGAACGAGCACAGTTCATTACAGTCTAAGGTCATGTACTTGTGTGACTTAATGATGAGTTTATTTATCTTGGGTGCAATAATAGAAGCGGCTTTAACAGGCAAAAAAGAATGTGACAGTTGAAGGCGTAGTCACCCCGGGGATTTCCTGTAAAGACACTGGCAATGTCAATGAAAACTAATTTAACTTAAACCACCTCACCTCTTTATTGTTACACTCAAACATATTCAGCTTATTTAATAAGAGGTGCAAAAAATTCCACTCAAACCATCAGCTGATACCATTTGGAATATCTACTAACAGTTTTTTGCATATTCTAAGATTGGCAGGTTGTGGTTTTAATAATGTAGAGTAGCCCCATGGTTGGAATTCAATTCTTTTTGAGATTTCCAGTCCACTCAAATGATAGGAATTTTGTGATTTTCAATATTCAAACCATTTCCATTTGGGCCCCTCATACAGCTGAGATTTACCTTGATGTGGGCAAGAGTTTAAGGCATTTAATAGGTTGAATGAGTAGCAGAACGTCACCATTTTGGTAATTCCACTGGTTTCAAGGGAAAAACGGTAAATGAAATCTAATTAGCATTTTAATTAAAGCATTAAAGTTTACATGTCTACATTATGTTTACAATTTTAATATTTAAGGTTTTAATTACGAAAATGTGTGCATTTTCTGTGGCCTTGATAGGAAATCCCATGACAGTAGGAAGTTTGATTTGTCCTCTGGAAAAGACCATCGGAATTGATGGAGTAGGGGAACTGTCACACCTCAAAAGTTCAATCCTAATTTTCTTCATAGCATTTTCTTTCACAATTGTAGAAGGTCCTACTACAAAGAACACATGTTTTGGATCTGATGTTATAATCTATACCCTTATCTCATTAACATGGAGATGAAGGTAATGGGAAGGACTAGTTGAGGTCATGATATATTGTAATTTAATAAAGTTTAAAAATAAAAGTGGCATGTGTTAACCAAAAACATTTACTTCAGAAAGTAGATTTTACACTCATAACACTGGGGTGATACCGTATAATACTCGAGTATAAACCGGATCACGAGAATAAAACCAGGTACCTAAGTTACCTGCAGATGAGGAAGTGATTGACTGAGTATAAGCGCCGAAGGTTGAATTAGGACACTACTTACTGCTTCTATTCTGTATTGTTTTGAGGCTTTAGTTGCCCTTAAATGGAACAACAGATTCCCATACAGTTGTCCATACCCTAATACCAAATCCATTAATGGATATTACTGTCGGGGACTACTGTATGGGAATTAATACATATTATCAATTAAAGGCAATAATACTTATGTATTTGATGATGATCCAGAGGATTCTTTCCACTGCATGTGGAGTCAGGAAGTATTTTTTTCCCCTTTTAATTGTTTTTTTTCTCTTTTTTGCCTCCCCTGGATCACTGTTCGGTAGGGTTATGAACCATAAAAAGGTTAGACTGGTGGCCTTTTGTCTTTTATTTCAACCTCCATACTATGTTAAATATTAACTGTTAGGCAATAATGGGTAAAGGGTATAAAGGTTGGACTGGATGGACATTTGTCTTTATTCACCCTCTAAGAATACTATGTATATAATGTAACTGTTAAACAGACGTTTGGATAAGGGTATAAAGGCTGGATTAATAGACGTATATCTTTATATAACCTCCCATACTATGTTATTATGTACCTGTTTAGATATATGGCTAGGGTATAAATGTTGACTATATGACATATGTCTTTTATAGCAACCTTCAATATTAATGTTATATGTACCTGTTATAACAGACATTTAAGTAGGGTATAAAGGTTGGCCTAGATGTATGTTGTCTTTATATACATACAACCTCTAATTATGTTACTATGTAACTGTTAGACAGACTTATTGGTGGGGTATAAAGGTTTGGACTAAATGGACATAGGTCTTTATACAACCCAATACTATGTTACTAGTAGCTGTTTAGACGTCCTTCATGGGAAGGGTACAAAGGGTTGGACTGGATGGACTTTTGTCTTTATTCACCTCCAATACTATGTTTACTATGTACTGTTATAAGACATTATGGTAGGGTATAAAGGTTGGACTTTGGAGGACTTTGTCTTTATTCCAACCTCCAATACTATGTTATTATGTAATTGTTTAGACAGACCTTTATGGGGTAGGGTATGAAGGTTGGACTAGATGAAACGTAAGGCCTTTATACAAACCTCCAATACTATGTTATACTATGTTAGCTGTTAGAGACGCATATGGGAAGGGTATAAAGGTTTGACTGGATGAATGTTGTCTTTATTCAACCTCCAATACATGTTACTATGTTAACTGTTCTAAACAACATTATGGGTATGGTATAAAGGTTGGACTGTATAGACTTTTGTCTTTATTCAACCTCCAATACTATGTTAATTATGTAATTGTTAGACAGACATTATGGATGGGTATAATGTTGGACTAGTGGTGGAATGTCTTTATACAACCTCCAATACTATGTTACTATGTCGCTGTTATACGACATTATGGGTAGGTATGAATGGTTGGACTAGATGGGACAATGTCTTTATACAAACAACCTCCAATGCTATGTTACTATACAGACATATGGGTAGGGTAATGAAGGGTGGACTAATGGACAGTAATTTCCTTTTATACAACCTCCAATGCCTAGGTTCTATGTTAACGTTATACAGACATTATTGGGTAGGGTTTTGTATGGACTGGAATGGACTTTTGTCTATTCACCTCATACTATGTTAATTAATGTAATTGTTAGACAGCCTTATGGATAGATATTAAGGTTGGACTAGAGGGATGTATGCCTTTATACCACCTCCAATAACAATATGTTACTATGTACTGTTAACTCTTATGGAAGGGTATAAAGTTGGACTGATGGACTTTTGTCTTTATTCAACCTCCCAATACTATGTTACTATGTAACTGTTACACAGACATTATGGAAGGGTATAAAGGTTGGACTGGATGGACTTTTGTCTTTATCAACCTCCAATACTATGTTACTATGTAACTTACCCAGACATTATGGGTAGGGTATAAAGGTTGACTAGATTGATGTATGTCTTTATACAACCCAAACTATGTTACTATGTACTGTTATACAGACATTATGGTGAGGGTTAAGGTTTGGACTAGATGGCTATGTCTTATACACCCTCCAATCCTATTTACTATGTAACCTGTTATACAGACTTATGGGTAGGGTATAAAGGTTGGACCGAGATGGACGGTATTTCTTTATACAACCTCCAATACTATGTTACTATGTAACTGTTATACAGACATTATGGGAAGGGTATAAAAGTTGGACTAGATGGATTATGTCTTTATACACCCTCCAATACTATGTTCTATGTACCTGTTGTATAACAGACATTATGGGTATGGTTATACAGGGTTGGACTAAATGGACTGTATGTCTTTATACAACCTTCAATTACTCATGTTACTATTCACTGTTTATAACACAGACCTTATGAGTAGGGTATAAAGGTTGTGACTAGATGGCGTATCTTTTTTATCCACCTCCAATTATATTCTATGTAAACCTAGAACTCATCTAGAAACTGTTCATCAGATCAAAAAATTAAATCTTCATCTCTTCCAGAAATGTAAAAGTATTATAGATAAACCATTTCTCTATGGTAATAACGAAATAGGGAAAATAGCATTTGTGGCTACATTTGTCTATAGCTTTACTAATACTAAAAAATATTTAAACAGGGCTTTGCCAACATTAAGTTTTTATTTGCCAATGGCCGGAGTGTAAAAACATTACTTTTGTCCCTTTTTGGCTTCACTGACCCTTTAATAATGTGTTTCTAACTTTAAAAAAAGCCCTACAAACACTTCATCTATTACTATAATACCATTATCCCACAATAACACATATTGTTTAGAGTCAATGTATTCACTCCAGTAACTAACTCAATCTTTTATTCAAGCACAATGCTGCCTTTTTTTATGAGTGCAGATCACAAAACTTATACAAGCTGTAGCTTAAATGCAATGTTTTGTACATCTTAGAGAAAAAACATACACTGTGTAAATGGAACCAGATGTTTTACAAACATTCCCAGCCTCTAATAGAAATGATCCTGGTATATTTTAATTACTTTCACCTGAAGAGTCCCATTACCAAACTGCAGAGCTACTACAGGATGAACAAAATGTTGAAAACATGGGCTAAATAATTAATTGGATGTTTATTAATGTGGATCTCACTGCTGGTAAAATGTAATGTTGATATCAATGGACATAATCCAATCATTAATACACCTTTTTGTCGTATTAAATTTGGCCGATTGTAAACAAACAAAAAGAAAACCATTAGAATGCATTACATACATAACGTATTCCATTACACAAGCTGTGTCACCTCTAAGCAAATAATATCATCGCTCTTGGATTCTGCTTGCTCCACTGGCATAACTGCAGGGGGCCCCCATGTGATTGGAAGCTGGGCCCCTCGAATGATCAGCTGGTTTAAACAGCTGATCCCGTTTGAAGGAAGCATACCGCGATCAGCTGTTAAAAAGACCGAACACCCAACCTGGTCAGTTTTTTCAGGGTCACTTGGGTCGTATGTTACGCCAGCTGCAACCACTGTAGGGGTTTTATGAAACACTTTGTGCAGTTTTACTATTTAAAAAGAGATCATTTCCTACAGTTTCCTCGAAAAATCATAAGCATATGCAAGATGAATGCAATCCTGAAGAAACTATGGATAAATGTGTGTAAACGGCTATATTTTGTTCACAGCCCCTTAAGCATTTAGTTAGCTGGTTAGAGCTTAAGCATGCTCCAAGAAGGTATTTTGCATTCAGACAGTCATGGCTGTGCTGTCAACTGTTACAACCCATGACTGACATTTGCTAAATGGAATTTATCAGACTCGAATAATGCACTATTAGGGGGTTCTGCAAGAGGAAGTTAAGAATACTGTTTGGAAGTATTTATTTATGCATATAGAAAATGGACAACTCTCGTTAAAGCATTTGTATTTGTGTCCGATCTTCTCTTTAAGCTGGGTATGTAAGTAATAAATAGTTTTCAAGGTTGAACAAAGACTCCGTCCATCCAGTCAACCATCTAAGCAATATCCCATTTCTGCCCTACTGTTAATCCAGAGGAAGGCCAAAAAACCCCACCAAATTTATGAAGGGGGAAAAAATTCCTTCCTGACTTCCAGTGGCAATCGGAAATTTCCCTGGATCACTCTAATTTTATGTAATCAATACCAGTACTTGCAACATCCTTGTTTTGCAGAAACACATCCAGCTTTTTGTTTTTAAACTGACCAATGAAACCTGTCCATTACCACGTCCACTGGAAGACAGTTTTTCCCTTAGCTTTCCGTTCCTCACAGTAAAAACCTTTCCGAGCTTGGAAGCCTAAACTTTTTTTTTCAAAGTCCTTAAGGATGTCCTAGTGTCCTTTGACATGTTTCTATTGGTGAACAATTCCCCAGATTAGTTTAATTGTTAGGGTCCTGTTAATGTATTTTTATACACATTACTCATATTCCCCATGCAAGCGCCTTTTCCCAGCGATACATAATTGGTAACTTTCCAGTCTCTCTTCATATTCAAGCTCCCAATCCCCTTATTAATTTGTTAATTTAGTTCTGTCTGAACCCTTCCATTTCAAAAATGTCCTTTTGGGGTACACAGGAATTCCAAAATTGTCACTGCATATTCAAAATGATGCCTTACCAATGCTTTGTAAAGAGGGAGAATACATTTTCCTCCCTTGAATCCATACCTCTTCTTTATGCAAAGACCTACCATGCTGGCTCGGTGTTGCCAGCCTGGCAATGGCTTGCTACCCTTTAAGTTTTGTTTATCCACCAAAACTCCAGATCCCTTGAGCCAACAGGATTCAGTTAACACAAGCCATTTATTTAAGTAGCACAAGGATTTTTTTAGTCCACTGCCTCACCTTACTTGAACAACTTAAATTTCTCTGCCACGTATCAACGGGTGGGGGATAGGGGCCATGTGATAATCGATCTAGATCCCCTTGCAACGATTGCACATCCTCGAAGTTTTTTATGTCGACAAAGTTTTGTGGCCGTTCAGCACACACAGCAACCTTGCTGAAAATACCCACTTCCCAATCATTAATAAATAGATAATAGAAGCGGCCCCACACAGAACCCTGGGCACTCCCACTTAGCACTTTAGTCCATAATGATGAAGCCCCATAACAACTACTCTTTGCATCCTATCCATTAACCAATTTTCTATCCATGTTACATATGTGACTCCCCAGACCAACAGACCTTTAGCTTAATTCCTTAGTTTCCCGCCTATGGGGGACTGTATCAAGCTTTGCAAATCCAAGTACACTACATCTACTGCTATGCAGAGTCTAAATTTCTACTTACTGACTGACTTCTTCCTCATAAAAGCCAGCAATAGTTTTGACAAGATCTATTCCTCCTAAATCCATGCTGGTTACTACTTATAATGTCAGTCCGAACATATACTCTAGAACCTGCTCCCTATAAACTTTCCAGTACTTCCCCACCACTGAAGTTTAAACTTTACAGGCCTGTAATTACCCGGTGTGAACGACTACCCTTTTTGATATTGGAAATAACATCAATCCTTTTTCCAATCCAGAGGCACACCACCGGATCATGAGGGAATCTGCAACATAAGAAACAATGGCCCTAGATAAACTAAACCTTAGCCCTTAAGTACCCGAGGCTTTATTTTATCCGGTCCCGGAGATTAATTATAGTAACCTTATTTAGTTCTTTTTCTGTACCATAATCCTCGGTTAAACCAAAGTGCACTTGGAATCTTTTATACAATTATTGCTACTATACTCTATGAATCTGTACTTGGCTCTTCTATAGTGTATACAAGAGGCAAGAAAATATTCAAGACATTTGCTTTTATCGCCATCCCTCCGTACTAACTTATCCCCATAATTAATGTGCCACATTTCTGTCTCAGTCTCATCTTCTTACTAATTAATATATTTAAAAAAAAATTAAGCTTAGTGATGCTTTCTTCAGCTATCCTCACTTCATTTATTAATTTTAGCTATTGATTGCTTTTCTTATTCTTACACTCCTTGTTACAGTTTTTTATAATCCCTAAAGGGCCCTTTCCGTTCCCCTATCGGCCCTCAAGGTTTTAATGCCATTTTCTTCCTTTCCATTTGCCCTCTTACTCAGAATTCAGCACTGGGCGCGGATTTATTTTTTTAACATTTATTTCCCCAGGTATAATTTAGATGTGAACTGGCTTAAAATCCCTTGAACACACATCCACTTCTGTACCGTAACTTTTACTGATACTACTTATTCCCGTTGACATTCGACGAGGCTGCTTTTAACCTGGAAAAATTTCTGTGTCCTGAAATTAAATGTTTTGTTGACCAGCGCACTTTCCCTTTCGATAACAAAGCCCAAAGGCCACTAGTTCATGGTCCACTATTCCTAAGCTCCAGTTACCTTTATATCTAATAATGCCTCTCCACAATGTTAGTATATTACCAGATCCAACATAGCTCCTTTTCTAGTAGAACTCAACATCCTTGAGAGAAAATTATCCTCTGCAAATTCGGAACTCATCCGCCTTTGTTCGTGATGGCATTCCACCACACCAATCAAATGTCAGGGTAGCTGAAGTCCCCCATAATGATCACACTCCCCAAACTTGCAGCCCTTGCAACTCATATGAAGTTGACTCACCTCCTCCGCTAGCATTTGGCGGCTATAGCATACACCAAAAATTACATACCGTCCTTTCCTGTTGCCTATTCCAGCCATATTGCCTCCACTTTATCATCATATCACGTGCATTTATCTCTTTCCTTTAAATTGGGCTTCAATTCTTTTTTACAAAACACATCCTCCTCCCCCCTTTCCTTTTTTTTCTGTCCGGTCTAAAACACGGCATATCATTCCTATATTACAGCCCAGTCCGTGAGAACTGTTCCCAACACATTTCTGCTATACCTATTTAATCATACTTTTCATTCATGCCATCATTTCAATTCACCCATTTTGTCAGCCAGGCTTCTCGCATTTTGCAAACATACATTTAGATATGAGCCTTAATTTATTCGTACCCTTAATACACATGCCTCCCTATCCCCTATTGCTAGCCCACCCCCTTTCCGCCCACCACTGGCTATCGAACACCCTACTTTCCTCCTGACTTCTAGCCCAGTGAGACTGCTAATACCCTCCCCCTAAACCTAGTTTTAAACTCTCCTCCCACCCTCTAGCCATCTTGTCCGCCTAAAAACAGTAAGCTGCACCACCATCAGTGGGTGCACACCCATCCCTACTAAGAGCCCTGTAGCCGACATCAAAGTCTGCCCAGTTTTCGCATAATCCCAGAACCTCTTTCTACAACAACTCTTCTAGCCACGCATTAATACTCCTAAGCTCCCGCTGTCCTCCCTGGCTTAGCAACGTGTCTGCTGGTATTATTTCGAAACACTACCCTGGAGGTCCTTGCTTTCTATTGGCCCTCAGCTCTCGAATCTGTTTAAGACGCTCACCTCCACCTCTAACTTTGTCATTGGCACAATGTGAACCAAGACCGCGCCGGGTCACACACCACATGCTGAACCCTAGCACCAGGCAGGCAACACACAGTTCTGCAGTAGGGTCTTGGCGAGAATTTACCAACCCTATCTACGTCCTTTAATGGGTCCCCTACCACTAACCACTGCTTGCATCCTGACCCTTCTTCGTTCCTCTCCCTTGTATCAGAGATGGCATCCCCTGGGGGCTAAGGACTAGCCCCCTCCATACATGCTAATTCGATGTGTCCTCCTCCACTTCATACCTAAGGCGGCAATCTGTTTGGATGGACAATCGGGAAGAAGCCCCCTACTCTCCTCCCCCACTTCCCCTAGTACCCCAAACAAAACTACCTCTTCCTCAACCTTCCCTGTCCCTCTTCGCACCCACCTCTATACTGGCCCCAAGCCAAGTGCTGCTGACCCCCCATTTCTGCACAATCCCTGCAATCTGCAAGCTGCTCCCTTAGACCTCCACTTCAGCTTCCCCAAACGGGCCAACCCACTCACACCTGACACAGACATGGTTTCCCCGGAATGTCTGCTCCAGTTTCCTATACATGTTTTGCACGAATGCACATTGCATGGACTGACAAACTGTCCCTTCTATACACCAACCCCAACACAAGTGGACGCGGTATAGGGATTGAAGCTAAGGTTATAGTGATACAGTATCGTATAGTGATTATAGCTATCTGTCTAGTGATATAGCTATCAGTATAGGGATATCGCTATCGGTGATTAGTGATACAGCTATATGTATAGTGATATAGCTATATTGGGATAGGATATAGCTATCAGTCATAATGATAGAAGCTATCAGGTATATGTGATTATAGTTGATACGCTATCTTATAGTGATATAGCTATCAGTATAGTTAATATAGCTATCGGATTATAGTGATACAGATATCTGTTTAGTGAGATAGCTATCAGTTATAGTAATATATAGCTATCAGATATAGGATAAGCTTTCGGTCTAGTTGAGTATAGCTATGATGTAGAGTCTCTGGTATCTGTATATGATATAGCATCTGTATTGTGAATAGCTATCTGTATAATGACAATAGCTATCTGTACGGGGATATAGCTATCAGTATAGTGTTGATATTAGTAGCTATCGGTATAGTGATATAGCTATCTGTATAGTGATATAGCTATCTGTATAGTGATATAGCTCTCTGTATACTGATATAGCTATCTGTATAGTGATATAGCTATCTGTAAGCTATCGGTATAGTGATATAGCTATCTGTATAGTGATATAGCTATCTGTATAGTGATATAGCTACGTCCACTTGTGTTGGGGTTGGTGTATAGAAGGGACAGTTTGTCAGTCCATGCAATGTGCATTCGTGCAAAACATGTATAGGAAACTGGAGCAGACATTCCGGGGAAACCATGTCTGTGTCAGGTGTGAGTGGGTTGGCCCGTTTGGGGAAGCTGAAGTGGAGGTCTAAGGGAGCAGCTTGCAGATTGCAGGGATTGTGCAGAAATGGGGGGTCAGCAGCACTTGGCTTGGGGCCAGTATAGAGGTGGGTGCGAAGAGGGACAGGGAAGGTTGAGGAAGAGGTAGTTTTGTTTGGGGTACTAGGGGAAGTGGGGGAGGAGAGTAGGGGGCTTCTTCCCGATTGTCCATCCAAACAGATTGCCGCCTTAGGTATGAAGTGGAGGAGGACACATCGAATTAGCATGTATGGAGGGGGCTAGTCCTTAGCCCCCAGGGGATGCCATCTCTGATACAAGGGAGAGGAACGAAGAAGGGTCAGGATGCAAGCAGTGGTTAGTGGTAGGGGACCCATTAAAGGACGTAGATAGGGTTGGTAAATTCTCGCCAAGACCCTACTGCAGAACTGTGTGTTGCCTGCCTGGTGCTAGGGTTCAGCATGTGGTGTGTGACCCGGCGCGGTCTTGGTTCACATTGTGCCAATGACAAAGTTAGAGGTGGAGGTGAGCGTCTTAAACAGATTCGAGAGCTGAGGGCCAATAGAAAGCAAGGACCTCCAGGGTAGTGTTTCGAAATAATACCAGCAGACACGTTGCTAAGCCAGGGAGGACAGCGGGAGCTTAGGAGTATTAATGCGTGGCTAGAAGAGTTGTTGTAGAAAGAGGTTCTGGGATTATGCGAAAACTGGGCAGACTTTGATGTCGGCTACAGGGCTCTTAGTAGGGATGGGTGTGCACCCACTGATGGTGGTGCAGCTTACTGTTTTTAGGCGGACAAGATGGCTAGAGGGTGGGAGGAGAGTTTAAAACTAGGTTTAGGGGGAGGGTATTAGCAGTCTCACTGGGCTAGAAGTCAGGAGGAAAGTAGGGTGTTCGATAGCCAGTGGTGGGCGGAAAGGGGGTGGGCTAGCAATAGGGGATAGGGAGGCATGTGTATTAAGGGTACGAATAAATTAAGGCTCATATCTAAATGTATGTTTGCAAAATGCGAGAAGCCTGGCTGACAAAATGGGTGAATTGAAATGATGGCATGAATGAAAAGTATGATTAAATAGGTATAGCAGAAATGTGTTGGGAACAGTTCTCACGGACTGGGCTGTAATATAGGAATGATATGCCGTGTTTTAGACCGGACAGAAAAAAAAGGAAAGGGGGGAGGAGGATGTGTTTTGTAAAAAAGAATTGAAGCCCAATTTAAAGGAAAGAGATAAATGCACGTGATATGATGATAAAGTGGAGGCAATATGGCTGGAATAGGCAACAGGAAAGGACGGTATGTAATTTTTGGTGTATGCTATAGCCGCCAAATGCTAGCGGAGGAGGTGAGTCAACTTCATATGAGTTGCAAGGGCTGCAAGTTTGGGGAGTGTGATCATTATGGGGGACTTCAGCTACCCTGACATTTGATTGGTGTGGTGGAATGCCATCACGAACAAAGGCGGATGAGTTCCGAATTTGCAGAGGATAATTTTCTCTCAAGGATGTTGAGTTCTACTAGAAAAGGAGCTATGTTGGATCTGGTAATATACTAACATTGTGGAGAGGCATTATTAGATATAAAGGTAACTGGAGCTTAGGAATAGTGGACCATGAACTAGTGGCCTTTGGGCTTTGTTATCGAAAGGGAAAGTGCGCTGGTCAACAAAACATTTAATTTCAGGACACAGAAATTTTTCCAGGTTAAAAGCAGCCTCGTCGAATGTCAACGGGAATAAGTAGTATCAGTAAAAGTTACGGTACAGAAGTGGATGTGTGTTCAAGGGATTTTAAGCCAGTTCACATCTAAATTATACCTGGGGAAATAAATGTTAAAAAAATAAATCCGCGCCCAGTGCTGAATTCTGAGTAAGAGGGCAAATGGAAAGGAAGAAAATGGCATTAAAACCTTGAGGGCCGATAGGGGAACGGAAAGGGCCCTTTAGGGATTATAAAAAACTGTAACAAGGAGTGTAAGAATAAGAAAAGCAATCAATAGCTAAAATTAATAAATGAAGTGAGGATAGCTGAAGAAAGCATCACTAAGCTTAATTTTTTTTTAAATATATTAATTAGTAAGAAGATGAGACTGAGACAGAAATGTGGCACATTAATTATGGGGATAAGTTAGTACGGAGGGATGGCGATAAAAGCAAATGTCTTGAATATTTTCTTGCCTCTTGTATACACTATAGAAGAGCCAAGTACAGATTCATAGAGTATAGTAGCAATAATTGTATAAAAGATTCCAAGTGCACTTTGGTTTAACCGAGGATTATGGTACAGAAAAAGAACTAAATAAGGTTACTATAATTAATCTCCGGGACCGGATAAAATAAAGCCTCGGGTACTTAAGGGCTAAGGTTTAGTTTATCTAGGGCCATTGTTTCTTATGTTGCAGATTCCCTCATGATCCGGTGGTGTGCCTCTGGATTGGAAAAAGGATTGATGTTATTTCCAATATCAAAAAGGGTAGTCGTTCACACCGGGTAATTACAGGCCTGTAAAGTTTAAACTTCAGTGGTGGGGAAGTACTGGAAAGTTTATAGGGAGCAGGTTCTAGAGTATATGTTCGGACTGACATTATAAGTAGTAACCAGCATGGATTTAGGAGGAATAGATCTTGTCAAAACTATTGCTGGCTTTTATGAGGAAGAAGTCAGTCAGTAAGTAGAAATTTAGACTCTGCATAGCAGTAGATGTAGTGTACTTGGATTTGCAAAGCTTGATACAGTCCCCCATAGGCGGGAAACTAAGGAATTAAGCTAAAGGTCTGTTGGTCTGGGGAGTCACATATGTAACATGGATAGAAAATTGGTTAATGGATAGGATGCAAAGAGTAGTTGTTATGGGGCTTCATCATTATGGACTAAAGTGCTAAGTGGGAGTGCCCAGGGTTCTGTGTGGGGCCGCTTCTATTATCTATTTATTAATGATTGGGAAGTGGGTATTTTCAGCAAGGTTGCTGTGTGTGCTGAACGGCCACAAAACTTTGTCGACATAAAAAACTTCGAGGATGTGCAATCGTTGCAAGGGGATCTAGATCGATTATCACATGGCCCCTATCCCCCACCCGTTGATACGTGGCAGAGAAATTTAAGTTGTTCAAGTAAGGTGAGGCAGTGGACTAAAAAAATCCTTGTGCTACTTAAATAAATGGCTTGTGTTAACTGAATCCTGTTGGCTCAAGGGATCTGGAGTTTTGGTGGATAAACAAAACTTAAAGGGTAGCAAGCCATTGCCAGGCTGGCAACACCGAGCCAGCATGGTAGGTCTTTGCATAAAGAAGAGGTATGGATTCAAGGGAGGAAAATGTATTCTCCCTCTTTACAAAGCATTGGTAAGGCATCATTTTGAATATGCAGTGACAATTTTGGAATTCCTGTGTACCCCAAAAGGACATTTTTGAAATGGAAGGGTTCAGACAGAACTAAATTAACAAATTAATAAGGGGATTGGGAGCTTGAA
The DNA here is from genome assembly GCA_019447015.1 of Hymenochirus boettgeri. Taxonomy (NCBI): domain Eukaryota; kingdom Metazoa; phylum Chordata; class Amphibia; order Anura; family Pipidae; genus Hymenochirus; species Hymenochirus boettgeri. Next base: position 27,028 of record JAACNH010002171.1, read on the forward strand.
TATGAAGAGAGACTGGAAAGTTACCAATTATGTATCGCTGGGAAAAGGCGCTTGCATGGGGAATATGAGTAATGTGTATAAAAATACATTAACAGGACCCTAACAATTAAACTAATCTGGGGAATTGTTCACCAATAGAAACATGTCAAAGGACACTAGGACATCCTTAAGGACTTTGAAAAAAAAAGTTTAGGCTTCCAAGCTCGGAAAGGTTTTTACTGTGAGGAACGGAAAGCTAAGGGAAAAACTGTCTTCCAGTGGACGTGGTAATGGACAGGTTTCATTGGTCAGTTTAAAAACAAAAAGCTGGATGTGTTTCTGCAAAACAAGGATGTTGCAAGTACTGGTATTGATTACATAAAATTAGAGTGATCCAGGGAAATTTCCGATTGCCACTGGAAGTCAGGAAGGAATTTTTTCCCCCTTCATAAATTTGGTGGGGTTTTTTGGCCTTCCTCTGGATTAACAGTAGGGCAGAAATGGGATATTGCTTAGATGGTTGACTGGATGGACGGAGTCTTTGTTCAACCTTGAAAACTATTTATTACTTACATACCCAGCTTAAAGAGAAGATCGGACACAAATACAAATGCTTTAACGAGAGTTGTCCATTTTCTATATGCATAAATAAATACTTCCAAACAGTATTCTTAACTTCCTCTTGCAGAACCCCCTAATAGTGCATTATTCGAGTCTGATAAATTCCATTTAGCAAATGTCAGTCATGGGTTGTAACAGTTGACAGCACAGCCATGACTGTCTGAATGCAAAATACCTTCTTGGAGCATGCTTAAGCTCTAACCAGCTAACTAAATGCTTAAGGGGCTGTGAACAAAATATAGCCGTTTACACACATTTATCCATAGTTTCTTCAGGATTGCATTCATCTTGCATATGCTTATGATTTTTCGAGGAAACTGTAGGAAATGATCTCTTTTTAAATAGTAAAACTGCACAAAGTGTTTCATAAAACCCCTACAGTGGTTGCAGCTGGCGTAACATACGACCCAAGTGACCCTGAAAAAACTGACCAGGTTGGGTGTTCGGTCTTTTTAACAGCTGATCGCGGTATGCTTCCTTCAAACGGGATCAGCTGTTTAAACCAGCTGATCATTCGAGGGGCCCAGCTTCCAATCACATGGGGGCCCCCTGCAGTTATGCCAGTGGAGCAAGCAGAATCCAAGAGCGATGATATTATTTGCTTAGAGGTGACACAGCTTGTGTAATGGAATACGTTATGTATGTAATGCATTCTAATGGTTTTCTTTTTGTTTGTTTACAATCGGCCAAATTTAATACGACAAAAAGGTGTATTAATGATTGGATTATGTCCATTGATATCAACATTACATTTTACCAGCAGTGAGATCCACATTAATAAACATCCAATTAATTATTTAGCCCATGTTTTCAACATTTTGTTCATCCTGTAGTAGCTCTGCAGTTTGGTAATGGGACTCTTCAGGTGAAAGTAATTAAAATATACCAGGATCATTTCTATTAGAGGCTGGGAATGTTTGTAAAACATCTGGTTCCATTTACACAGTGTATGTTTTTTCTCTAAGATGTACAAAACATTGCATTTAAGCTACAGCTTGTATAAGTTTTGTGATCTGCACTCATAAAAAAAGGCAGCATTGTGCTTGAATAAAAGATTGAGTTAGTTACTGGAGTGAATACATTGACTCTAAACAATATGTGTTATTGTGGGATAATGGTATTATAGTAATAGATGAAGTGTTTGTAGGGCTTTTTTTAAAGTTAGAAACACATTATTAAAGGGTCAGTGAAGCCAAAAAGGGACAAAAGTAATGTTTTTACACTCCGGCCATTGGCAAATAAAAACTTAATGTTGGCAAAGCCCTGTTTAAATATTTTTTAGTATTAGTAAAGCTATAGACAAATGTAGCCACAAATGCTATTTTCCCTATTTCGTTATTACCATAGAGAAATGGTTTATCTATAATACTTTTACATTTCTGGAAGAGATGAAGATTTAATTTTTTGATCTGATGAACAGTTTCTAGATGAGTTCTAGGTTTACATAGAATATAATTGGAGGTGGATAAAAAAGATACGCCATCTAGTCACAACCTTTATACCCTACTCATAAGGTCTGTGTTATAAACAGTGAATAGTAACATGAGTAATTGAAGGTTGTATAAAGACATACAGTCCATTTAGTCCAACCCTGTATAACCATACCCATAATGTCTGTTATACAACAGGTACATAGAACATAGTATTGGAGGGTGTATAAAGACATAATCCATCTAGTCCAACTTTTATACCCTTCCCATAATGTCTGTATAACAGTTACATAGTAACATAGTATTGGAGGTTGTATAAAGAAATACCGTCCATCTCGGTCCAACCTTTATACCCTACCCATAAGTCTGTATAACAGGTTACATAGTAAATAGGATTGGAGGGTGTATAAGACATAGCCATCTAGTCCAAACCTTAACCCTCACCATAATGTCTGTATAACAGTACATAGTAACATAGTTTGGGTTGTATAAAGACATACATCAATCTAGTCAACCTTTATACCCTACCCATAATGTCTGGGTAAGTTACATAGTAACATAGTATTGGAGGTTGATAAAGACAAAAGTCCATCCAGTCCAACCTTTATACCCTTCCATAATGTCTGTGTAACAGTTACATAGTAACATAGTATTGGGAGGTTGAATAAAGACAAAAGTCCATCAGTCCAACTTTATACCCTTCCATAAGAGTTAACAGTACATAGTAACATATTGTTATTGGAGGTGGTATAAAGGCATACATCCCTCTAGTCCAACCTTAATATCTATCCATAAGGCTGTCTAACAATTACATTAATTAACATAGTATGAGGTGAATAGACAAAAGTCCATTCCAGTCCATACAAAACCCTACCCAATAATGTCTGTATAACGTTAACATAGAACCTAGGCATTGGAGGTTGTATAAAAGGAAATTACTGTCCATTAGTCCACCCTTCATTACCCTACCCATATGTCTGTATAGTAACATAGCATTGGAGGTTGTTTGTATAAAGACATTGTCCCATCTAGTCCAACCATTCATACCTACCCATAATGTCGTATAACAGCGACATAGTAACATAGTATTGGAGGTTGTATAAAGACATTCCACCACTAGTCCAACATTATACCCATCCATAATGTCTGTCTAACAATTACATAATTAACATAGTATTGGAGGTTGAATAAAGACAAAAGTCTATACAGTCCAACCTTTATACCATACCCATAATGTTGTTTAGAACAGTTAACATAGTAACATGTATTGGAGGTTGAATAAAGACAACATTCATCCAGTCAAACCTTTATACCCTTCCCATATGCGTCTCTAACAGCTAACATAGTATAACATAGTATTGGAGGTTTGTATAAAGGCCTTACGTTTCATCTAGTCCAACCTTCATACCCTACCCCATAAAGGTCTGTCTAAACAATTACATAATAACATAGTATTGGAGGTTGGAATAAAGACAAAGTCCTCCAAAGTCCAACCTTTATACCCTACCATAATGTCTTATAACAGTACATAGTAAACATAGTATTGGAGGTGAATAAAGACAAAAGTCCATCCAGTCCAACCCTTTGTACCCTTCCCATGAAGGACGTCTAAACAGCTACTAGTAACATAGTATTGGGTTGTATAAAGACCTATGTCCATTTAGTCCAAACCTTTATACCCCACCAATAAGTCTGTCTAACAGTTACATAGTAACATAATTAGAGGTTGTATGTATATAAAGACAACATACATCTAGGCCAACCTTTATACCCTACTTAAATGTCTGTTATAACAGGTACATATAACATTAATATTGAAGGTTGCTATAAAAGACATATGTCATATAGTCAACATTTATACCCTAGCCATATATCTAAACAGGTACATAATAACATAGTATGGGAGGTTATATAAAGATATACGTCTATTAATCCAGCCTTTATACCCTTATCCAAACGTCTGTTTAACAGTTACATTATATACATAGTATTCTTAGAGGGTGAATAAAGACAAATGTCCATCCAGTCCAACCTTTATACCCTTTACCCATTATTGCCTAACAGTTAATATTTAACATAGTATGGAGGTTGAAATAAAAGACAAAAGGCCACCAGTCTAACCTTTTTATGGTTCATAACCCTACCGAACAGTGATCCAGGGGAGGCAAAAAAGAGAAAAAAAACAATTAAAAGGGGAAAAAAATACTTCCTGACTCCACATGCAGTGGAAAGAATCCTCTGGATCATCATCAAATACATAAGTATTATTGCCTTTAATTGATAATATGTATTAATTCCCATACAGTAGTCCCCGACAGTAATATCCATTAATGGATTTGGTATTAGGGTATGGACAACTGTATGGGAATCTGTTGTTCCATTTAAGGGCAACTAAAGCCTCAAAACAATACAGAATAGAAGCAGTAAGTAGTGTCCTAATTCAACCTTCGGCGCTTATACTCAGTCAATCACTTCCTCATCTGCAGGTAACTTAGGTACCTGGTTTTATTCTCGTGATCCGGTTTATACTCGAGTATTATACGGTATCACCCCAGTGTTATGAGTGTAAAATCTACTTTCTGAAGTAAATGTTTTTGGTTAACACATGCCACTTTTATTTTTAAACTTTATTAAATTACAATATATCATGACCTCAACTAGTCCTTCCCATTACCTTCATCTCCATGTTAATGAGATAAGGGTATAGATTATAACATCAGATCCAAAACATGTGTTCTTTGTAGTAGGACCTTCTACAATTGTGAAAGAAAATGCTATGAAGAAAATTAGGATTGAACTTTTGAGGTGTGACAGTTCCCCTACTCCATCAATTCCGATGGTCTTTTCCAGAGGACAAATCAAACTTCCTACTGTCATGGGATTTCCTATCAAGGCCACAGAAAATGCACACATTTTCGTAATTAAAACCTTAAATATTAAAATTGTAAACATAATGTAGACATGTAAACTTTAATGCTTTAATTAAAATGCTAATTAGATTTCATTTACCGTTTTTCCCTTGAAACCAGTGGAATTACCAAAATGGTGACGTTCTGCTACTCATTCAACCTATTAAATGCCTTAAACTCTTGCCCACATCAAGGTAAATCTCAGCTGTATGAGGGGCCCAAATGGAAATGGTTTGAATATTGAAAATCACAAAATTCCTATCATTTGAGTGGACTGGAAATCTCAAAAAGAATTGAATTCCAACCATGGGGCTACTCTACATTATTAAAACCACAACCTGCCAATCTTAGAATATGCAAAAAACTGTTAGTAGATATTCCAAATGGTATCAGCTGATGGTTTGAGTGGAATTTTTTGCACCTCTTATTAAATAAGCTGAATATGTTTGAGTGTAACAATAAAGAGGTGAGGTGGTTTAAGTTAAATTAGTTTTCATTGACATTGCCAGTGTCTTTACAGGAAATCCCCGGGGTGACTACGCCTTCAACTGTCACATTCTTTTTTGCCTGTTAAAGCCGCTTCTATTATTGCACCCAAGATAAATAAACTCATCATTAAGTCACACAAGTACATGACCTTAGACTGTAATGAACTGTGCTCGTTCAGACTATCTCCACCCCAAAACTGCATGGTTATTATTCTCTGTGTGACATAGATAATATTCAATGAGTAGGTTAGGCAGCTGGAAAGGATACTGTTTTGAAAATAACGGTAAGAAAAAAACACATCAAACAAATTAGATTATCCGTTAAAGTGTATCAGAATTTCTATGACAAAGAACAAGCTGAGGTGTAGACATTTAAGGTCCTTGGGCTAACCAATGCACCTCTATGCCAAATGTGTTTCCCAGGATCCAGACTGATAAGCGGATGCATGCACTACTAATGAGTTTTTTGGTGTGTTTTTTCCAAAAATCCTTACAAGGCAATCACAGAAAAAACACGCGCCACAAATGAAATGCAAAAACATTTGATTTTTGAGCGGTGCAGTAGAACCTAACGTTAATTTAGTGTTACACAGATTTTCTCTATTCTATACCATTATTGCTCATATGACTATACATTAGGCTAGTTAACATGCGGCTTCTGGACATCTGATTTTTTTTCTCACAAACAGATATAGTGAGTTATTAATCAGATGACCCAGCACCCCATCCTACACAAACATCCTACACAGTAACCCAGTGCCCCCATCCTACACAGTACACCAGGGACCATCTACACAAAAATCCTACACACTACCCAGTGCCCATCCTACACAGTACCAGTGCCCCATCCTACACAGAATCCTCACACAGTACCAGTGCCTCATCTACACAGAATCCTACACAGTACCCAGTGCCCCATCCTACACAGAATCCTACCAAGTACCCAGTTGCCCCATCCTACACAGACCCAGTTGCCCCATCCTACACAGAATATACACAGTACCCAGTGCCTCATCCTACACAGAATCCTACACGTACCCAGGGGCCCATCCACACAGAATCTACACAGTTACCCAAGTTGCCCAATCCTAACACAGTACCCAGTGCCCCATCCATACACAGAATCCTACACAGTTACCCAGTGCCTCACCTACACAGAAATTTTTTGTTTTTTGTTGTTTTGTTTTGTTTGTCCTAACACGTACCCAGTGCCCAATCTACACAGAATCCTACAAGTTACCCAGTGCCCATCCTACACAGTACACAGGCCCCATCCACACAAATCTAACAGTACCAGTGCCCATCCTACACAGACCCAGTTGCCCCATCCTACCACAGAACTACACAAGTACCCAGGCCCAATCCTCCACAAAATCTACACAGTACCCAGGTGCCCATCCGAACAACAGTACCCAGATGCCCCATCCTACACAGAATCCTAACGTACAGTGCCCCATCCTACACAGATACCAGTGCCCTGATCCTACACAGAATCCTTTACACAGTACCCAGTGCCCATCCTACACAGAATCCTACACAGTACCCAGTGCCCCAACTCCACAGTCACCCCCAGTGCCCCATCCTACACAGAATCCTACAAAGACCCTGTGCCCCACCACACAACTACCCAGTGCCCCATCCTACACAGAACCTTACACAGTACCAGTGCCCCATCTAACAGAATCTAACCAGTACCCAGGGCCCATCCTACAAAAAATCCTACACAGTACCCGTGCACCATCCTACAAAAAATACTAAACAGTTACCAGTGCCCCATTCCTACACAGTACCCAGGGCCCCATCCTACACAAATCCTACACATACCAGTGCCCCATCCTACAAGTAACAGTGCCCCATCCTACACCGTACCCAGTGCCCCATTCATTAAACAGACCCAGTGCCCCCATCCTACAACAGAATCCTACACAGTAACCAAGTGCCCCATCCTACACAGTACCCAGGTGCCCCCCATCCTACACAAATCCACACAGTACCCAGTTGCCCCATCCTAACAGTTACCCAGTGAACCCTCCTACACAGAAATCTCTACACAGTACCCAAGTGCCCCATCCTACACGGTACCAGTATTGCCCCATCCTACAAAAAATCCTAACACAGTACCAGTGCCCCATCCTACACAGTACCCAGTGCCCCATCCTACACAAAAAATCCTACACAGTTCCAGGCCCCATCCTACACAGTACCCAGTGCCCCATCCTTAACAGTACCCAGTGCCCCATCCTACCAACAGTACCCCCAGGGCCCCATCCTACACAGTAACAGTGCCATCCTACACCAGTACCAGTGCCCATCCTACACAGAAATACTACACAGTACCCCATGTTGCCCCATCCACACAGTACCCAGTGGGGGGGGGCCCCCCCCTACACAAAATCCTACACCTACCCAGTGCCCATCCTACACAGGACCAGTGGCCCCCACTCAACAAAGTACCCAGTGCCATCCTACACGAATCCTAAACCAGTACACAGTGCCCAATCCTACACAGGATCCTACCACAGTACCCAGTGCCCCAGCCTACACAAAATCAACACACTACCCAGTTCCCCATCCTACCCCACAGTACCAGTGCCCCAAGTCCTACAACAGAATCTACACAGTCACCCAGTGCCCCATCCTACAGGTACCCAGTGCCCCATCCTACACAAAAATCCTACACAGTACCCAGGGCCCCATCTACACCAGTACCCAGGCCCATCATACGACAAAATCCTAACAGTACCCAGTGCCCCATCCTACACAGTACCCAGTGCCCCATCCTACACAGTACCCAGTGGCACATCCTACACAGAATCCTACACAGTACCCAGTGCCCATCCTACACAGTACCAGGCCCCATCATACACAGGTCCTACACAGTACCAGTGCCCCATCCCTACACAAAATCTTACACATACCAGTGCCCATCTACACAGGACCCAGTGCCCCATCATAAACAGAATCCTACACATACCCAGTGCCATCATACACCAAAAATCTACACAATAACCAGTGCCTTATCCTACACAGGAATTTTAGGACACTAGCAGTGTGCCATCCTAAAAAGAATCCTACACACTAGACAGTGCCCCATCTACACAAAATCCTCCACTACCCAGTGCCCCTACCTACAAAGAATCCTACCACTACCAAGTGTGCCATCCTAACGAATCCTACACACTAGCCAGTCCCCATCCTACACAAACCCCTACACAATACCCAATGCCCCATCCTAAACAGAATATCACAATACCCAATGCCCCATCCTAACAGCATCCTACACACTACGGACTGCCCATCTAAACAGAATCTTACTCACTACCCAGGCCCCATCCTAACAGAATCTACTCCATACCAGTGGGCCCCATCCTACACAGAATCTTACTCAATACCCAGTGGCCCCATCTTACACAGAACTCTACACACTACTAACCAGTGCCCCATTCTACACATTAAATCAACGATACTGAAAGCTATATAAAAAATAACGATGATAAACAATATACCTAATAGCATATATCACTATACGAAGCTATATCACATAATGATTGATAGCTATATCACTATAACGATAGCTATATCACTATACTGATAGCTATATCACTAACAGATAGCTTATCACTATACCGTTAGCTATATCACTATACCGATAACTAGATCCACTATACATGTAGCTATTCACTATACAGGTAGCTATATTACTACACAGATACAGTAATATATATACTATACCGAAGCTATATAACATAATGATTAGCTATCTCACTCTGACAGATTAGCTATATCACTATACAGATAGCAAATATCACTATACCAATAGCTATATCATACACAGATAGCTATATCCCTACAAAAGATACAGTATCATCTCACTTATACCGATAGGCTATATTCACTATACCATAGCTATATCACTTACCAGATAGCTATATCACTATACAGATAGCTATATACTCACAGGATTCAGTATCTGATCACTAACTGATACGCTATATCACGATAACGAGCGCGAACACTATAATGAGAGCTTGATAGGCACTATACAGATAACTAGATCACTATACCCAATAGTATATCACTAACATATAGCTATATCACTATACAGATAGCTATATCGTTGACCGATAACTATATCACTATAGAGATAGCTATAGTCACTATACGATGCTATATCACTATAAGATAGCTATATTACTAAACAAGATACAGTATCTGAGATCACTATACCGATAAGCTTATATCACTATAATGATAGCTATATAATATACCGAACGCTATATCACTATAACATAGCTATATCACATACAGATTAGCTATATCACTATACCGAAGCATATATCACTATACAGATAGCATATCCACTATACAGATAGCTATATTCACTATACCGATAGGCTATATCCTGTACAGTAGCTATATTACTACACAGATACCAGTATCTATATCACGCTTTACTGATAGTATATCACTATACCGATAGCTATGTCCACTATAATGATAGCGATATCACTATAAGATAGCTAATCACTTACAATAGCGATATCACTATACCAATAGCTATATCACTATAATGATAGCATATCCCGATTACAGATAGCTATACATATTACCAATAGCATATCACTATACAGTAGCTATATACTATACAGATAGCAATATCACTATACCAAAAGCTATATCACTTTACACAGATACAGTATCTATTCCACTATACGATAGCTATATCCACTATACAATAGCTATATCACTATACAATAGCTATCACTATACAGATAGCTATATCACATAAAGATAGTATATCACTACACGATTACAATATCTATATGACATATAATAGCTATATAACTATACCAATACGCTATATACTATACCAATTAGCTATTATCTTATACAGATAGCGAAATATAATTCCGGGCACCACTGTTGTCTTGTGAAAAACCAAAGCACTTTTATTCAACGTTTCACGTCTCACAGGACGTCTTCATAGGAATCTACCCAGTCGATGTCCTGATGAAAGAGTCAGCCGAGTTGTTGAAACGTTGAATGAAAGAGTGATTGGTTTTTTCACAAGAGACAAACCCAGTGTGCCCGGGAATTATATTCGAAATTTGACCATACTATTACACTAGCGAATGGGAGCGTGTTGTGACACTGGAGGCCCCTGAATATAGTAACATAGTATATTGGGATAAGTGCAATTTGACCTGAAGATAATTTATACAAGATAGCTATTATATCTCTACACAGATACAGTATCTATATCACTATAAATGATAGCTATAGCACTATACGATAGCTATATTACTATAAGATAGCTATATCACTATAAAGATAGCATATCACTATACCAATAGCTATATCACTATTACAGATAGCTATATCACTATACAGATAGCTAATCACTGATACCGAGAGCTATATCAATATAAAGATAGTATATCACTATGACTGATAGCCTATATCACGATACTGATTAGCATATCACTTTACGATTAGCTATATCACTGTACCGCTAGCTATATCACTTATACAAGATAGCTATATCAGTATTACTAGATAGCAATAATCATATACAGATAGTTATAATCAGTCTACAGATAGCGTATCACTTAACCGATGCTTACAGATAAGCTATATCACTATACCCGAGCTACAAGCTATATCACTATACAGATGCTATATCAGTATAAGAGATAGCATATACTCATACATATGACAGATAGCTATATCACTATACGAGATGCTATATCACTATAAAATACACGACTATACAAGCAGATCACTATACAGATAGATATATCACTATTATAGCTATTATTAAACCGATAGCTACGAACTATACACTATACAGATAGCTATATCATACGGAGCTTTACCTAAAGATGCTATAATCACTATCCAATAGCATATACTAAGCCGATATTACAGAATAGCTATATCACTACACAGATAGGCTATATCATATACCAGATGAGCTTACTTATCTGCTAATCCAATAACAGCACTAGCTATATCACTATATACATAGCTATATCACTATAATACTATCTCCCGAACACCGATAGCTATACCACTATACAGATAGCACCTACATATCTATCATATACAGCGCAGAGCTAATCACTATACAATATAATAACTCCGATCAGCTAGCTATCATCTACAATACTACAGATAGCACATCACTATAACAATAGCTATATCACTATAACCACATAGTCTTACAGATAGCCTTATTCACTATACACGATGACTATCATCACTATAACAGATAGCTATATCACTATACGAAACGAATTAAGCTACTATCAACTGCTATCATACAATAGCTATATCACTATACAACGATAGCTTCATATACAGTAGCTTATACATACGATAGCTTATACTCACTATACACGATAGCTATAGCACTTACAGATAGTTACTTATACATAATCATACTATTACAGCAAGATCTATATCACTATACAGATAGCTATATCACTTATACCAAAGCTATTCACTATACAGATAGCTATTTCACTATACAATAGCTATATCACTATACCGAGTAGCTAATAATATCTATACTATAATAGATAGAGCTATATTCAACTATACCAATACGCAATCATACAGATAAGTCTATATCACTATACCGAAGCTATATCACTTTACAGAGACATATACTTCGATAGCTATAGTACTATACACAAGCTTTTTACGATAGTTTTAACAATACAATATAATACTACGATTAGATAACTATTGATTTATAAACTAAATGCTACAATAGCTATATCACTATACGATAGCTATATCAGTATACAGTATAGCTATAATCACTATACAGATAGCTATATCAGCTTACCGATAGCTATATCACTATAAAGATAGCTATATCACTATTAACGATGCGATATTAATACTATCACAACAGATAGCTATACACTATACCAGAGTAGCTAATCACTATACTGAGCTAAAGCTATATCACTATACAGATAGCGTATCATCTAAAGATAGCTATATCCTACAAACTATCTGATCAGACTATATCACTACCGAATAGCTATAATCATATAACAGAAGCTAATACGTCCAGACCTATAATTATACAGCTATTACTCCTAGCTATATCCTACTGTGTATATACGATTACCCATGCTATCTCACATACAGATAGCTGATATCACTTACCGATAGCATATACAGTATACAGATAAAAGCGCCTATATACTATACAGAGCAGCATTATCACTAAAGATAGTGCTATATCCGAACTATTGCACTATCAGATAGCTATATCACTATCCTGATAGCTATAGATAGCTACTATAACTATACTATGATCTATCGAATGTATCACTATACCGATATAAAACTATAGACAGTTCACTAACAGATAGCTAGTATCACTATAGACCGCCTACATAGTACTATCAACTGACTAGCATATCACGTATATTACTATCTCACTATACAGATAGTAATAATACTTTACCGATTACTATTATACACTATACCAATAGACTATATCCTATCAGATAGCTAGATCAGCTATCAGATAGCTATATCACTATACCAAAGCTATATCACTATACAATACCGATAGCTATATCACTTACTGTAGCTATATCACTATACTGTAATCATAAGAGCTATATCACTATACAAGATAGCTGTATCACTAAAATACCAGATAGCTATATGGATACAATACAGATAAGCTATATCACTCATACATGAATAGCTATATCACCTATACCGATAGCTATATCTTACGTATAAGATACATGCTATTCACTATACGATAGCTATATCACTTAATGCTAACTGAACATATACAGATGAGCTTATATCACTATACCAATAGCTTATCAATATAACGATAGTTTATTACAGATAGCTATACACTATACTGATAGCTATTCACTATACAGATATCTATATCAGTATACAGATAGCTATAGACTTACAGAGAGCTATATCACATACCAATAGCTATATCACTATACGATTGTTACAGATAGCTATATCACTATACAAGATAGCTATTTCAGTATAATATAGCTAATCACAATACAGATAGCTATATCGTATACAGATAGCTATATTACATACAGATGCTAGATATTATATCGATTAGCGATATCCACTATACCGATAGCTATATCACTATACAGATAGCTATATCACTGTACTGATAGCTATATACTATACTGATAGCTTATATCCACAGTACCGGATAGCTATATCACATACAGATGCTGTATCAATATCCGATAGCTATATCACTATACCAGATAGCTGTATTCACTGACCGATAGATTATCCACTAGACTGATAGCTAATTCACTATACGATAGCTATATCCACTATTACCAATAGCTATATCACTATACAGATGCTATATCACTATACCAATAGCTATATCAACAACCAATAGCTATATCACTATACAGATTTAGCTGTAGCACTATACCGATAGCTATATCACTATACTGATAGCTAGATCACTATAAGATAGCTATATCACTATACCGATGCTATATCACTATACCAATAGCTATATCACTACAGAGATACAGTATCTATATCACTATACCGATAGCTATATCACTTTACCGATAGCTATATCACTATACCAATAGCTATATCTTTATACAGATAGCAATCACTACACAGATACAGTATCTATATCACTATTACAGAAGCGATCTCATATACCGATTAGCTATATCACTACAAAAGATAGCTATATCACTATACAGATAGCTATACACTATACGATAGCATCTCACTATACAGATAGCTATCTCACGATACCGATAGCTTCAGATAGCTTATCACTATACTGATAGCTATATCACATACAGATAGCTATATGTGCCAGTATACAGATAGCGTCATATCACTATTACAGATAGCTATATCCAGTGACAGATGCTTATCACAATACAATAGCTATATCACTATTACGATAGCCTTAAAGATAAGCTATATCACTATACTGAAGCTTAAGATAGCTATAGCACTATACAGATAGCTATTTCCGTATACAGATAGCGATATCACAATCACCAGAGAGCTATATCACTAACAGTAGTATATTCACTATACCGATAGTATATTCAATACACAGATAGCTATATCACTATACCAATAGCTATATCACTACACAGATACAGTATCTATATCACTATACTGATAGCTATATCACTATACCGATAGCTATATTACTATAATGATAGCTATATCACTATACAGATAGCTATATCACTATACCAATAGATATATCACTATACAGATAGCTATATCATATACAGAGAGCTATATCACTTTATAACGATAGCTATATCCACTTTACGATAGCTCTATCATATACAGATAGCATTCCTATACCAATGCTATATCACTATACCGATAGCTATATCACTATACCGATAGCTAATTATCACTATAAAGATAGTATATCAGTATCAGATAGCTATAATCACTATACTGATAGTAGATCACTATACAGATAGCTATATCACTTACAGATAGCATATCACTTACTGATAGCTATATCACTATACAGATAGCTATATCAGTATACAGGATAGCTATATCACTATACATGATTAGCTATATCAGTATACAGATTAGATATATCACATACAAAGCTATATCACTATACAGATAGATATATCCACTATACAAGATAGCTATATCAGTATACAGATAGCTATATCACAATACCAATAGCTATATCACTATACCGATTGACTTACAGATAGCTATATCACTATACAGTAGTTATTTCAGTATACATTATAGCTATATCACAATACAGATAGCATATAGTATACAGTAGCAGTCTTACTTACAGATAGCCTATATCATTATATCGATAAGCTATATACTATACAGATAGCTATATAACGTACTGATAGCTATAGTACTATACAGGATAGCTATATCACTTATACGATAGCTGTATCACCTATAACGATCGCTATATTAACTATAATGAGAGCTATATAACTATACAGATAGCTATATCACTATACCAAATAGCTATATCACTATACAGATGCTTATATCACTATACAGATAGCTATATCACTATTTTACCAATAGCTATATCACTGCAGAGATTACAGTATCTATATCACTATACCGATAGCTATATCACTTTACCGATAGCTATCACTATACCAATAGCTATATCTTATACAGATAAACTATATCACTACACCAGAGATACAGTATCTTAATCACTATACAGATAGCATATCACTATACCGATAGCTATAGCAATATACCAATAGCTATAGCACTACAGAAGATACAGATGCTATATCACTATACCGAAGCTATATAACTTTACCGATAGCTATATCACTATAACCAATAGCTTATATCTTATACAGATAGCTATATTCACTATACAGATAGCTATATCACATACAGACCGCTATATCAGTATACAGATAGCTATATCACTATAAAGATAGCTAATCAGTATACAGATAGCTATATCACAATACAATAGCTATATCACTATGACCGATAGCTTACAGATAGCTATCTCACTATACCGATAGCTAAGATAGATATATCACTTACAGATAGCTATTTCAGTAGTTACCAGGTAGCTATATCACAATAAGATAGCTATATCACATACCAAATAGCTATTACTATACTGATAGTTATATCACTCTACTGATAGATGTATCCACTATACAGAGAGCATATCACGTATACCGATTAGCTATATCACTATACAGATAGCATATCACTTATACCAATAGTATAGTACTATAAGATAGCTATTATCACTATAAGATAGCTATATAACTATACCAATAGATATCACTATACAGATAGCTATTTTCATATACCCAATAGCTATATCACTATTACAGATAGCTATATACTATAAAGAAGCTAATCTCTATACCGAGAGCTATATCACTAGACCGATTAGCTATATCACTATACAGTAGTATATCACTATACCGATAGCTATATCACTATACAGATAGTATCTCATCTAACGATAGCTAAATCACTATACGAGAGCGATATCCACTATACGATAGCTATATCACATATACCGATAGCTATATCACTTACCGTAGCTATATCATATACAGATAGCTATTATCACTATACCGGATAGCGATATCACTATCAGATAGCTGTATCCACTATACCGATCGCTAGATCACGATATAAGATAGCTATAATCACTATACCGATAGCTATATCACTATACCGCTAAGCTATATCACGATCCCGATAGCTATATCACTATTACAGATAGCTATATCACTATACAAAACTTGAGGACAAACTGCAGAGCACCTCACAGGACCTTGTGAAGAAGTTCAACTGTTATTACAGGTGCAACAAAAGATAGCGATTGTTTCGGTTGGCCTTAGAACTTTCTCAAGCTATAGTTCGCCAGGTGCAAACACTCAACTCATATATCCTTAACCCCTCCCCTCCAATTGTGACTCACAGATTACTAATACAAAAAGCCAGTGTTAACCATTCACAGTTACTACAAAGTGCTTGTGCAAAATCCTAGCTGAAATAGAAAAACAGCTAGATAGAAAGGATTTCATAGTCAAGTGCCGCTTCATTCAATATAATTTAATATAAATATTAAAGCAAATTAAAGTGCATTACTAGTATAAAATATAAATATAAGTATAAATATAAAGTGTAAATATGAAAGAACAAGCAGCACACAAGGCCTATGAAGCATTTGAAGGTAGAGTGCACACACCCCCTATGTTTGTTATATCCCACTATAAGAAGCTATATCACTATACCAATAGATATACACTATTACGATAGCTTACAGATAGATAGATCACTATAAAAGAAGCTATATCAGTATACAGAGAAGTATATCCTATACAGATAGCTATATCACTATACAGATAGCTATATCACTAGACCGATAGCTATATCAATATACAGATAGCTATATCACAATTTACCGATAGATATATCACTATAACGATAGCATATCCTATACAGATTAGCTAATCACTATACCCAAGTATATACTATACTGATAGCTTACAAGATAGCTATATCACTATACCGATATAGCTATATCACTCTACAGATAGCTATATACACTATACCGCTAGCTATATCACTATACACTAGCTATTCACTATACCGATAGCTCTGTCACATACAGACGCTATATCACTATACCGATAGCTATTCAATATACCGATAGCTTATAATCACTATACAATAGCTATAGAACATATCGATAGCTATATCCACTATACAGTATCTATATCACTATACCGAAGCTCTATCATTATACCAATAGCTATATCACTAACCGATTAGATATATCCACTATTACAGATAACGATATCCACTATACCGATAGCTATACACTATACAGATAGCTATATCAATATACAGATGCTATATCACATTACCAATAGCCTATTATCACTACACAGATAAAGATCTAAATCCCACTTATACCGATAGCTTATATCACTCTTTTACCGATAGCTATATTACTATAACCAATAGCTAATATCTTTATACAGATAGCTATATCTCTACACAGATACAGTATCTATTCACTATATGATAGGCTAATCAACTTAACCGATAGCTGATATTACTTAATGATAGCTCATTCACTATACAGCTAGCTATATGACTATACCACTAGCGGATATCACTATACAGATAGATATATCTATCAGATAGCCATATCACTATACCGATAGCTATAGTACATTAAAGATAGCGATATCACTAGACCGA